>VZQC01006291.1:1186265-1463917 GCA_009823505.1 Rhizomys pruinosus | reverse complement strand
GTAAAGAGCTGAACAGAGACTTCACAAGTGAGGAAATAGAGATGGCAGAGAAACATCTTAAAAAGTGTTCAACATCACTAATAATCAAGGAAATGTAAATCAAAACCACTTTAAGATATCATCTCACTCTGATAAGACTGGTTAGGATCAGAAAAACAAATGACACCAAATGCTGGAGAGGTTGTGGGGAAAGGGGAACACTCATCCACTGCTGGTGGGAATGCAAACTCATACAACCATTATGGAAGGCAGTGTGGAGAACCCTTAAAAGACTCAGAACGAGCCTACCACCTGACCCAGCCATACCTCTTCTAGGTATATACCCACAAGATTCAACCTGTCCCAGAGAAACATGCAAAACGATATTTATTGTGGGTCTCTTCACAATATGGAAGAGGTGGAAACAATCCAAGTGCCCCTCAACTGATGAGTGAATAAAAAAAATGTGATACATCTACACAATGGAGTTCTATGCAGAGGTAAAGAAAGATGACATCATGAGCTTTGCAGTTAAGTGGATGGAACTAGAAACTGAGTGAAGTAGCACAGTCCCAGATGACAAATGGAATCTCTCATTCTTGGATGCTAGCACCAAATCCCTAGCTGAAAGGCAAGCTGAGCAATGTTAATGTTATTTTCTTTTTATCTAAAATCAATTGTGCTGTTATAATGTTAATCTCTTAGTGGGCTCTAGAATTAACCTACCACTTATTTTCAGAATTTGTAATTGTGGTATATGAGTGGAGGGTATGTATTCATATTTTAGCATAATATAAAATTAAATGGAAAAAAATGTGAACTCCTAAACATATTTTGGAATTAACATACAGTTCACTTTCAGAGGTCATAATTTTGGTATATATGTAACATATATATAGGCATATTTTGAAGCAATACAAATGGGAGGGAACAACAATTATAAAAGGACTGGGTCAAAGAACTGACTGAAACAGTTAAATTCTGCCCCAAACAATAAACCTCTGCAGAGAAAAACATTAAAAAGACTGAGAAAAAGATGCAAGACATGTATGGCAGAATGCATGAACTAGGGTGGGAGGGGGCATGGAAAGGGGAATGTGTCTAAACTGGACTGAGAAATGATGTATGAAATGCACAAAACATCAATAAAAATATTTTATAAAAACTATTGACTTATAATGTGTTGAAAACTTTGTATATGTTTTATTGTATCTTTGTACATTTTGTACAATACATCCTAAGCAGATTTAGACCCCTTCTGCCCTATCTACTTCCCCATAGCCTGCCTACAAGATTTCATGCATTCTATTATATATGTTAAGGCCTATGGAGTCAAGTTTGTATACCCAGAAACTAAAAAGAAAAAAAAATAGCTTTGATGTTCAATGGATATTTTAAATTTATTTTTATTTTATATATATATATATATATATGTGTGTGTGTGTGTGTGTGTGTGTGTGTGTGTGTGTGTGTGTGTGAATGAATGTTTGACTGCATATTTGTAAGTGCACCCCTATCATACAACATCCATAGAGGCCAGAACAGGACTATGGATACCTGGAAGGTGGAGTTAAGGATGGTTGTTAGCTGCCATGTGGGTGCTAGCAACTGAGCCTGGATACTCTGCAAGACTAGCCAGTGCTCTTAATCACTAAGCCAGCTCTCCAGCCTTCCAATGGCTATTGCGTAATTGAATGAATGAAATAATTAAAAGTGAAGTGAGTCCAGCTCTATTGACTGCTTCGAAGTCTCTAGGTAACAACTCGAGGTAAGACTCAGCTACAGGCAGCATTGGTTTGAATGACATTTACTAATACACTTAGAAGCTCCACAACTGACCTGTTGTTTATATTTTCTGCCTTTTTAGTTTAAAATCTGCATACCCAGTAGTTGGCTTCATCCTGGTGTTCTCAAACAAATTTTCATTTTGTCGAAGCTCCTCCCCCTTTCCTTCCATCCCCATGACCTCCCACTTGACTTGACTTCTCCACTCCCTGTGCCTCCTTTCTGACTTCATGTAAAGTGTGCTTATCACCCCATCTCACCCAGTCATCTCCTCCTTGTCCCCTCTCATAGTCTTCTTTCTAAGAAGTAGCATACCTATGCCCAGACTCACCCTGGCTTATAAACATTATAAGCTAGGCTCTGAATATGAGAAAGAACAGGCAATAATTGTCTTTCTAAACCTCACTTACTTTCCAGGTCCATTTTTCTGCAAATATCATAATTTCATTTTTCTTTACTAATGAATAAAATTCCATTCTGTATATACTACTACTCTCTGAAGCTATGAGAGCTAGCCTCCATGGGAGGTGGCTTCCTGGTCAGTTCTAGCTCCATTTCTCCAAATCTTGTTACTGAACTATGTCCTGTCTTCAGCAATAGGGTCTTACCTTCAGGTTCTGGGAGGCAGTCAAGGGCTGTGGCAATAGCCTGTGTAATTTTGGGAGTCTCTTGGATTTCCCTAGCTAATACTGAAAGGAAGACTTCTCCTATCTGGGACTGTTTATTGTTAAATAGCCTTCAGCTATACACATGTACCAATATAGAGATATTATATGTGTAAATTTTCATTAAGTTGTTGGGCTCCCTCTGAGTTTTTACACTAGCTAGTTCTCTCTCTCTCTCTCTCTCTCTCTCTCTCTCTCTCTCTCTCTCTCTCTCTTCCTGTTCAACCCTCCCTCCATGTCTTCCCCATTTAAAGTGTCCCTGCTTCCCCCATTTCTCCCTTGATAATCCCAGTCTCCTATGGTCCCACCTCTCTTGAGCTCCTTCTTTCCCTTTCTACCCAGATTTCCCTGCATTACCTTCTCTCCTCCGTCTATTTTAAATACGCCCATTTTAGCCATTTCTACACTTTAACACCTGTCTCCTCCAGTTCTCTCTCAATTCCTTCTCTCCCTTTCCCTCCCTGCTTCCTTTCCATTTTCCTGGCTCCTGCAGTTACATCAGGATATATACTTACAGTATAAGGATCTAGTGCTAGTATCCACAAAAGACAGAAAACATACATCATTTGTTTGTTTGTTTTACTCTGTGTTACTTCCTTTCGTATAACACCTTCTAGTTCCATCCATTTACTGCAAATTTCATGATTTCATCTTTCTTTACCACTGAGTAGAACTCCACTGTGTAAATGTACCACATTTTCAGTAACCAACCACTCATCAGTTGAGAGACATTTAGGCTGCTTACATGTCTTAGCTATTATGAAAAGAGCACCAATAAACATGGATGTACAAGGTATCTCTACAATTGGATAAGTCCTTTGAGTATACACCC
Organism: Rhizomys pruinosus; assembly: GCA_009823505.1. Lineage (NCBI taxonomy): Eukaryota > Metazoa > Chordata > Mammalia > Rodentia > Spalacidae > Rhizomys > Rhizomys pruinosus. The sequence continues at coordinate 1,460,656 of VZQC01006291.1, read as the reverse complement.
AAGAGTGGTATGACTGGGTCAAGTGGTAGGTCCATTTTTAGTTTTTTAAGAGTTCTCCACATTTTGAGCAGTGGATGAGTGTTCCTCCTTTCCCACACCCTCTCCAACATTTGGTATCATTTGTTCTTTTGATCTTAGCCAGTTCTTCTTAATGATGGCTTAAAGACTGCTGCATTAGAACTGCATGCACAGGGAAATTTTTTCTCTACTTGTGATATATCTCTGTGAGATATTGCATTTGCACATTTGGATAAATACATGTCTACTTTCAATATGGTTCACTTTCAAATAACATTAGGACTTGAAGGAAGTTAAGGTCCATGTGAACGTGTCCTGCATATGATCACTGCTATTCAACTATTCTGGAATCAGGAAAATCAGCACCTAATAAAAGGTACAAATTAATGTAGTTACTTAAATGCATTAAGAAAAACTTAAAGGTTATAAATAACTTCAAACAACGGCAAAAAAAAATATTTGGGGATCAAATAGGATCAGCGGTGACAGTTTTAATTAACATATTCTAAGTAGATGGCATTCCAGGCTCAGAAATGTATTGAAACAGATGTGTGTGTGTGTGTGTGTGTGTGTGTGTGTGTGTGTGCATGTGCATGTCTGTCTGTCTGTCACACACATCTTTTGATTTGAGGAATCTAGGCATCTTGAAAAGGGTTAGTGTGACAGAAGGTAGTGAGGCAGGTCAGAAAGAGTTTAGACCTAAGATGCAACAAACAAGAACTGTAAGAAATCTAGATTCTGTTCTATAAGCCATAGGAACTCACTAAATGACTTTGGGGTGTGGGAGATGGAATACCACTTGCTACATCATCATTTGAAAAGACCCCAGGAAAGCCCATCTCTACAATGATGTAATGATGGACACCTGATATTATTACACATTTGGAAAAACTCAGAACTGTTACAGCACAGTAAAACTTACTGTACTTTAAAAGACAGAACTTACGGGGGCTGGAGAGATAGCCTAGCGGTTAAGAGCACCGACTGCTCTTGCAGGGGACCCGGGTTCAATCCCCAGCACCCTCATGGAGGCTAAGAACCATCTGGAACTCCAGTTCCAGGGGAATCCAACACCCTCTTCTGATCTCCGTGGCATTGCACGACACGGGTGCACAGACCTGCATGCAGACAGTACATTCATACACATAAAAATAAATAAATAAATAAATAAATAAATAAATAAATAAATAACAGAATTTAATGATGTGATAATTTATTAGGAGCTCAATTAAACAAACGTGCCACACCAATACAAGATAGCCAGAAACAACTGAGGGGGGAGGAGCTGTAGGAAATCTTATTACTTCTACCAAGTTTTCCATAAATGAAAACTGTTCATAAAAAATAAGTTTGCGAATTAAGGAAAAGGGGCACACTATCAGTAAAGAATGGAGAAAGGAGCCAGTTAGGAAGCTAGGAGAGTATAAGAATCTTGCTAGCAGAAACACATTTTTATATGAAATGTTCCTAACTTGGAACTCTGCATTGTGGTAAGGGTGAGGTGGTAGGGAGCTAAGAGGAGCTGAAAAATGATGTTGCCACCTGGAACACAGACTGGACACCCTCTCTGTATTTGCTTTGTGTGTGCCACTTTCTAAGATTCTTCATGCTAGCATTTGAATTCATGCTCATGTCTTTGCATATCAAATTTAAGCTCTATTTAAAGAAAGCTAAATGTATAGATTAGAATCTACCTTGGACCTAAAATCTTCCAAAGAAATTTTATATAACAAACAAAATAATGTATAATCAGTAAGATACAGACTTTGGTAGTGTTTAAGAATAAATTGAGCCGGGCATAGCGGTGCACATCTTTAATCCCAGCACTTGGGAGGCAGAGGCAGGTGGATCTCTGGGAGTTCAAGGCCAGCCTGGTCTACATACCGAGTTCCAGGCCAGCTAGAGCTACAGGGAGACCCAATCTCAAAAAGACCAAAAAAAAAAAAAAGACATTGATAGTGTTTTGGACCTAGGCCTAGTAACATTGAACAACTTTATATCACATTAGATATCACCAAAGAATGACTATGTACATGGCCTTTTTTCTACCTAGCAACTTGATGGAGAAAGATGACTATCAAATGGAAATCTGCATTCACTTAATGGCTTTTCATTTCTTCAAGAATAATAGGAAGAGCATTGCATTTATGTTGCTGGACCTATGTGCTTGCAAGTTGCTTTTGATAATATATATGGGATTGATCTTAGCCTCTTGAGTAAAAATATTCTTGATGGTTGGATTTGAAGAAATCCTTGAAAGTCATGGCTTATTCTGACTTGAATGGCGATACTGAATTTAGTTTGTCACTTGGTCAGGAACATGACTAAGGGAACACCATGTTCTGGTTTTAAAAGTTCTCTTGAAAACAGCATAAGAAAGACCACCTTATCAATTAATCATAACAATGTCTTAATAACAAGTCCCCATGAAACAGAATTAGAATTTTACATATGTGCTGAATTGCTCAGCCAGGGACATTCTTCAAAATAGTTAGAGCCTGGTGAGAATTCTTTTGTGGATTATTTATTAATTCAAATCTCATTATGTACTTTTGTGCTCAGTGGACCCCAAACCTTGTACTCTGTAACATTTTCACTGCTTAGTTATGAAAAGATTAACAATTATATGAATTTGTAAAGATTTTTTTAATCTCTGAATTTCTAAAAAGCTCTCTGCCTTCTTTGTGCACATTAATGAGGGGCTAACAACAAACCTACCAGAATGCTCAGCCCTAAGAGCTGCTTCTGACCTTGAAGGTCACCAAGATTAAGTCACTCTCCTCCAAGGTTATGAACCTGGTTATCAACATCTCATGCCCAGGACTCCTGATCAGTCATACCTGCACTAGAGTCTGTCTTTGTACTACTTTGAATGGATAAAACTATAGAGATTTCAGAAATAAAATCTTACAGCCAAATTTAAATCCATTTGAACCCAGAATGTTTCAGAGTCGATTGGACTATGATAAAATAAAAGTTTATGGAGAGTGAAGAAATTTCCAAGGAAACATAATAAACACATTGAAAATTTTGCTTTTGAAGATGACTATGGCTGTTCTGTATGCAAAATCTGAATATTTAAAAGTAACATTTACACAGCAAAGCCTGTGGGTAAAAGATGAGTTTCATTTGTAATTTGGAAGAGAGAGAGAAAGAAAGATTTCCTTAGTTGCTGGTCCTGTAAGGACAACCCCTCCTCTGCCACTCTGGATAGAACTATACTGCTTTGGGCTTCTCATCTCCTTTTCTCAGCATCTTCAACCTTCCAGCAAAAAAAGGGTTAAAAAAGAATTAAAATGAGCCTCAGAATCTGACATGACTTGTCACATAAATTCTACATTTCTACCTCACATAAAATGATTATTTATTTATTTTGGCCTTTTTGTGACAGGGTCTCTCTGGAGCCCCAGCTGGCCTGGAACTCACTATGTAGATCAGGCTGGCCTTGAATTCACAAAGATACCCCTGCCTCTGCCTCCTAAGTGCTGGGATTAAAGGCATGTGCCACCATGCCAAGCCAAACTGCTCTAATTTTATGGCTCAGCACATTGACAAGGGAATGGGGAGCAGTGGGGGCAGGGGAGAAACTAACAAAATCAGAATGTTGAAAAATGGGCAGATTCTCTTCTCTTATGGAAGAGAAAAGAATTAAGCAGTTAAAGATGACACTACGTTGCTCTACTTCTGCATTTACTTGACAAGGTTAAGGTCCTCACTGGGATAGCTCTATGCATACAGAAAACCCTCCTGGTCTCTGAGGTGTGCTGACATTATACAGTGATACTGTTTTCTAGCAATGATCCATCATTTTAAAGTTCCTGGCCCTGGAGGCCGATGACATGACTCATAAGACTACTTGGTCATAAGCTCATCTTTCATTTTCTTTTGGGGGGTAAAGTCTATTCTATTAGATGTTAGAATGTATAGCAGTTTCATAGGGCAGCAGGACAGGCTTGTTTTATCAAACAAAGCAGTAAGTTTCGAATATGGAAACAGCTATTTACTGAAACTAATAGCTAATCCTTGATGTTCGTGGCCTGATTCAGAAATAGAGGCTAACTTTATTTCGGATTTTCATCCAAGTCTCTTAGGCCTGATGTAATCTGTGTATTTTTTTATGATACCACTGTGACTACATTAAAAGGTTTATTGTTTATAATATATTAAATAATTCTTGAGTCTTGCTGCACTATCGTTCCCCATAATGATCATTAGAATAGGTCCCTTTTCCATTGAAAATTCTTTTTCTTCTCTCTTCAGAGAAAGGAATTCACAATTTTGCACCATATTGGGATTAAAAACAATAGCTTTCATTCCCAACCAACTTTGTTTATAGCAATTCTCTCTGGAAAAACCTTAGCCAAGAATTATTCGAAGGTTAAATTTATACAGATTTAGTACAGTTTCAATGATAATCTTGAAAAAGGTATTCCCTGAGAACAATTTTGGTAACAGTGTGTTTCATATAGTAGCAATCCTTATTAAGACACATTTAACCAACATTTACCTAGAAGTTTTCTTTTTTTTCTTCTATTACTTCTTTTTTTTTCATTTTAAAATAAGTGATAATTTATTTTTTAACAAGCTCAGGATGATTCAAATGTTGGTTTTCCATCACACCAAGAAGAAAAACATCATTCAGCATCCCTAAAGTTGTGGCAGCACTTGGGGGATGCAAAGACCTCAGTATCTAGCCTAAGCACAAGACCATCAGGCTAAGGCTGTGACTTCTGTCTGACTTTCCTATGATGTTTAACTCTGTAAGCCCTAGTCTTCATTTGCATAAGAAACTATTATAATATCTCTCTTACAGATACTCAGATACTGTAAAATTGTATAAAATGCTATGTATGTGCAAAAACATTCTGTAAGAAACAGAATGCTTTGATATAATGTAGTGTGGTCAAACACTTAATTGCTTCTCTGTGAAGAAAATTTCCAAAGAAACATAATAAATACATTGAAAATGTTGTTTGGAGCTGGAGAGATGGCCTATCGGTTAAGAACATCGACTGCTCTTGCAGAGGACCTGGGTTCAATCCCCAGCACCCACATGGTGGCTAAGAACTGTCTTTAACTCCAGTTCCAGGGGAATCCAAGACCCTCTTCTGACCTCCGCAGCAATGCATGACACGGGTGCACAAATCTACATGCAGACAGTACATTCATACACATACAAAAATAAATAAAATTAAAAAAACATCCTCTTGGTTTAAAAAAAAAAGAAAATGTTGTTTCTGGAGACGACTATGTAGAATGACATGTTCTGCATGTAAATTTAAATATGGTTTATACAGCATAGCCTGTGGATAAAAGATGGGTTTCATTTGCAATTGTAAATTATAACTTACTGAATATTCTTCCAAATCAGGGGATAAAATATAATCTAACATTACTGTATGTTGAGAAATATCATGTATAAATTAAGATGCCATGAAGTAAATTCTATTACAAATAATTTTAGTCTACAGACAGATTATTCTTCAAAGGTATGTAAAGAAGGAGAAGAGAATTCTTCTGGGAGAGCTCCAAGCTCTAGAGGTGCCACAGACATAGATCTAGAAGGCCATGTGTACATATAAAACACTATCAGTTCCTTAGAAAATGGAATGGATGTTTATACTGAACTGGAAATAAGTACTTAGAATAGTAGGAGAGACTGCTCCATGGGTGTGTGAGCAAGGGACAGAAGCAGAACAGGTCATGGTGGTCCTTGCTTGCAGCAGCCAGCCAAGCCTCTAGTACAGTCTTGAAGAACACAAAGGCATCACTCAGTACAAAAAGAATAGTCTAAGCTCCCAAGGGAGAGAACAACATGCCCAAAGCTTGGGAAGTGAGGACCGGCTTGATGCATTAGGGGCATCATTAATAATTTGGTTTGTCTAAGTATAAAATGTTACAGCTTTCAGGGAAATTAAGAGAATTAATTAAGATACTTCCAGAGCCAGATCCAAAAGCTTGTAGTACTGAGCTGTTCTTGCTTGGGCTGAGGAAGCACAGAGGGTATTAGCAGGGGCTGTCTGAAGGAGCTTGCTAGGGCCATGTGTTCCAGAAACACCAGGCCTTGCCATGTCCTCTGGAACTGCTTATAGGTCAGTGGCAACTCAGATGGTAAAAACCACAATGCATTTATTTTCATGCATTGGAATAAAACAAGGAGTATAAGGGGCTGCCCTGTGTCTCCAGAACTTCAGTCACTTTTTTTTTAATTTTTTATTAATTTTATTTCTGTATGTGTATGAATGTACTGTCTGCATGCAAGTCTGTGCACCCGTGTCGTGCAATGCTGCGGAGGTCAGAAGAGGGTGTCAGACTCCCCTGGAACTGGAGTTCTCCTGGAATTGGAGTCTCAGGCGGTTCTCGGCCGCCATGTGGGTGCTGGGGATCGAACCCAGGTCCTCTGCAAGAGCAGTCGGTGCTCTTACCCACTAGGCCATCTCTCCAGCCCAACTTCAGTCACTTTTATGAAAATATCTTGACTTTGTCTTTTTCTTTCTTTTGTAGTACAAACGATTGAATCTAGGCCTCTGTGTATGTTAGACAAGTGCTCTATGGCCACTGCGCTATATTACCAGCACTTGGAGGTATTCTCCCTAAGTTGCCCAGGTGAGCCTTGAGCTCACTCTGCAGTCCAGGCAAACCCTGAGCTTAAATCCTCTTGCCTTAGCCTCCCAAGCAGCTAGCCTCACAAGCCTGTGCTAAAGCCCTGACTAAACACTTCTAATGAAATTATTATTTGACATTTATAAAAAAGAACAAAGTTTAAATCCTCAGAAGATTATATTTTTAAATTTCAGGTTTAGGCATTTCTTGCACATTATATATTAATATAAACCCAAGTGAAAACTCCTACCTGCTTACAGCCCTCAAGTCTCCCTTTCAGAGGCACTGGTGCATATGATGGCATCCGCTTCCAGGAGAACTGATTCTTCTAGAAATCAAGTGGTTTTCCTAGGTCTTCCAAAGACAAAGAACTGAATGACAGAATGACAATGAATCTTTGGTTAGGATGGGCACTAAAGAATTCCATACGGTGTCTGCCGATGGAATTGTCACAGTGGGAAGAACAAAAACACAGGCCATTGGAAGAGAACTTGCCAGCCATGCTGGAAGAACAGAAACAAGAGAGGTGGTACCAGAAAGCCTGGATTTTAGGTCCTCTACCACCTCCTTGGACACACAATCACACAAACCTCTTCTATATGTTCCAAGTGTCGCCTAGTATATACTCATTTTAACTCAGTTGCTGTCTTGTTGAAATAAACTATGCTCATTTGTTAATGCATGCTTATAGCTACTTCATGCCCATGTGACAGTCAGGCATTAAGACGGGGCTTACCATTCTGCTAGATTCTAAAATACATACCATCTGGCTCTTTGCCAGAACTGTTTGCTGACCCCCTAATCTATATCATGCTCTCTGTTGATGCTACCAAATATGAGCATCAAAGTAAAAATGCTTTGTATATACCCAGTATATGTTTTCCATGTCAAAATCCAGCTTCTACTGGTGGAAAATATAATTTTACTTTTTTAAAAGTTATGTAACAACAAACCTTTTTATTATAGTATTTTCAAATATAATGTTTCATTAATGATGAACTTGGAGAATAAGGCATCCTACCATAGATGAAGGTGGAAGTGAGGAGTAGCTACAGCTCCCATTGTGTCTGAAGTCCTCAAGTTCTCTCTCAACTACATCTGAAGCAGGCTGGTAATAGACTCTTCCGGGAGCTGCATTATTGGGTGATGCTGTAGATTTGAAAAGATCCATTTGCATGGTAGCTCAGAACTTCTAGTCTCTTTGGAGCTAATTACCTTCTTAAATCAAAGGGTCTTCCAGACCACCTAGCTCATGTGAAAGTCCTGCTCTGTGGGGTCCACCTGGAGCTTCCTGTTTCACTCCAAAGAAATCTCAGGGCTCTGGTAGCAGTATTTTTATCTTTGGTATAAATTTCATGGGAGGCATCTCAATTCTACTTTCTGTTGAATATTTATTTCTCTTTAGAAAGGAAAGGCAAGTAAAGCCAAATAAATGAGACCAGAAATAATAGAGTAAAAATAAATGCATGGTCAATGTTTAACTGAGTCAATACATGTATATATAATTGAATTCATAATTTATAGTAATCAATGAAGATAACATTAGCTAGTAAAAAACACTAAACAAGGTGAGTTATTAAATTCTTATACATTAGGAAGATTATTGCCAACCAGTTGATTTAGTATTACAGCATACGGCTGCCACACTCTCACCTCAGAGAGAGGTTCTTTCTGGAATTTGTCTGCACCCCCTCCCTCTGCCTTCCCTTCCTTTCCTCATCCTTCCTCCCTCTCCTCTGTTCTTTTCTCTTCTTGTCTCTCCAGAAGATTCACCCTGCATATCACAGAATTCTTTTCCAAGTCCTTCCGTGGAGCCCTCTCTCACTTTCCATAGACTTCTCCTTTCTAAGTGCTTTTCTGAGATCTTATCCAATAACTTCCTATAAGCAGAAGAGAGGCCTTGATAGTTCAAAAATTTTAAGAGTGTATAGATATAGTTCTCTGACTACATATGTGTCCAACTACAAGGGGAAAATGAAAAGCAAGTGGAATAAAAAGAAAATTAGCAATAGCTTCCACTGTAGAAGGTTTTCTACCTATCATTTCTCTATTTTAAATTTGTCATGTTTTGTGCTTATTTTTCTATGGGCTACTTTTTTTCGTATGAACAGATATGTTTCTCCATATAAACAAGTACTCTTCTGAAATATGATTGTGATCAAGTTACATAAGCCTTAATTTATGTAGTCTCCTATCAGTAGGCACTGTTTCGAGTTTTGTGTTATCAACAATGCTGGGGAGAAAAATCTTTTGTGCTCAGATCTTTAATGGTTCACTTAGAATTATTAGGGTGTTATTGGTGCACAGAGGAAAGGACCATACGGCAGCTTAAGACTATGACTGACTCCTGGAGTCAGGCAAAGATGTTTTCCTCTTTTTGGAAAAGTGTGTGTGTGTGTGTGTGTGTGTGTGTATGTGTGTGTGTATGTGTGTAGGCCTGTAAACAACCTCAGGAGTTAGTTCTCACCTCTCCTCCTTATTTACAACAGGGTCACTTTGTTGTTAGCTGCTGTGTGTGCCCTGCAGGCTGGCCAGAGAGCTTTCAGGGATTCCCTTGTCTCCACCTCCTAACTCCCTGTAAAAGTCCTGAGCTCCCAGATACACACTGTGGCACCCAGCTCCACATAGATTCTGGAATTCGGATTCAAGATCTCGTGCTCTGCCCTCTAAACCATCTCCCCAGCCCTCACTTGTGTTTCATGCTAAGTCCCTGTCCAATTTTTCACTTCCTTCTCTCTTAATCATGTTTCATCAATTGAAAGTTACTAGGTAGCTTATTGCTCCTTGTCTTTGGGGAAACTCTGGCATAGTAAAAGACCAGCAAATATGGAAATGTGAACACTGATCCTGTAAAGAGCACAGACAACAATGATGGGCTTGGTCAAGACCTAATCCAAGTATGAAATAAGTCACTCATTTACCATTGTCACTCTAACTGTACATGACACATACCAGTCACTCCGACAAGAAAAATTAAATCATGTTACAGCTTTGAAGACTTACTATCAAAGATGCCACCTCTCATCTAACTGTCACCCATGAAAACAGATGTGGTACTCACATGTCCACTTCTTTTAAAAAACATTTTATTTATTATGTTTATTTCATGTGTATGGGCAATACATGTATTGCCTGCATGTATGTAAGTGCACCCATGTCATGAAATACACACAGAGATCAGAAGGGAGCAACGGATCCCTGTAAACTGGAGCTATGGATGGTTGTTAGCCACTATGTAGGTGCTAGAAATCGAACCCAGGTCCTCTGCAAGAGCAGCCAATGTTTTTAACTGCTGAGCCATCTCTCCAGCCCCCCACATTCACTTCTTTTATTTATTTATTTTTTAATTTTATTTATTTCTGTATGTGTATGAATGTACTGTCTGCATGCAAGTCTGTGCACCCGTGTCGTGCAATGCCGCGGAGGTCAGAAGAGGGTCTCGGATTCCCCTGGAGCTGGAGTTCTCCTGGAATTGGAGTTTTGGACGGTTCTTGGCCGCCATGTGGGTGCTGGGGATCGAACCCGGGTCCTCTGTAAGAGCAGTCGGCGCTCTTAACCGTTAGGCCATCTCTCCAGCCCCTCCCACATTCACTTCTTAACGAGTGTGCTTGCCTTATTGAAATTCAAACCATCCCTAGTGTATTTACTTACCTAGTTAAGAACTAGCATCTAAAACCTCTTTTTTGGATGATCTTTGAAAGCACTTGTGAGTGCATTCCAGCAAGAGTCTCACACAGAAGCTATGCCAGTTGACACATTACAGTTTTTCTACGTTCCATCAGCATCACCAGCTCTGGTGGGCTCAGCTCACCACTTTCAATCAGGAAACAGAGTGCAAGCTTCTCACACATCCAGGGCTGGTCAGGAAAAGGCTGTGTGTATTTGTGAGATGAGGGAAGTTTTGTTGAGACCTGGAAGTTGCAGAAGGTCCTGGGCAAACCTCAGCTGTATTCTGCTTAAGCTCACTTTCTGAGACCAAAGCATTCTTTTGAAACCCTCTGAGTTCTTAGCAGTTTCTCTTTAAAGAAATGCTATCACTGCATTCTGTGCGGTGGGGGAACAATGCGTCTTGTGTGTTCAAACTACTTGGAGCATTAATACACTGTTTCTTTAGAGGGATTCACTTTCCAAAGCTGAACTTTTGGAGCTCTGAACACCTTATCACACTCTCAGAAGCTTTCTCTCCGAAAATGGAAAAAGAAAAGGGGGGGTAGGGTAGGAAGCCTTTAGGACTTGTGCCAGTTAAACCCGATCTCTCTGGGGATTTGCTTTTCTTCTGGCGTCAGATTAGATGTTCAAATCAAGCAGGGTTTGAGGATTGTGAGGGAATACCCATGGCTTCTTAGTGAGACTAATCCTGGAGCACCAGCACATTCCAAGGGGCTAATCTGCCCAAGTTCATTGCTTGCTTGAAATGTCTCTTGGGGGAAGAGCCGGGCAAGTGACTTTTTTTCCAGTGGGCGGTCATAAGAGCATTATTAACGGAATGACCAGTCCCAGTTACAGCAAAATGAAAGCAACAGCAGCCGCTCGGGGGTACTGCCTTGCCACCAGCCAGAGTCAGTGAGCAGGTAAATGATTTCCACTAACTTTTCTCTTGTTTAACTTCTAATGGTGGATGTGGGGATTTAGAGGATGATCAAAGGAACACACAGAGAGTTGAGAGAAAACAGAGGTGAAATGGACGCATGCTCCCAGTCTCTCTGGGTGGTTGGTATTTTACTCTAATGAAGACAAGGTGTCCACTTGAAAGTGGAGTCCGTTCTGGCAAAGAAGCACAGTTTAACACTCCTTTGTAATCTGTTTCTAGAAAGTTAATATGCTTATTTTTTAATCTTGCAATTAACTGGTCTGAGTTATTGTTCTTCTGCTGTTTGGGCTACAACTGTTCCCTCTCAGAGCAGGGCTCACTAGGAAGGATGGGAAAGTATGATGAACCAAAATAATTGGTGGTCAAATACTGATTGCAGAGACTGAAGAAAAAGAGTGAATCCTGTTTAAATGAAATGACTTGATTTGTCCTTTGCATAAGACAATATTTGAAGGTTCATTTTGCTTTCTTTCTCTTAATGTTTTATTGATTATACTTTTAATTTTCAACAATACTTGTTCTTTCTTGAGGGTCATAATTATACTTGGTTCAAAATGCAGAGGTCCTTGTTTCTCCTTTGGAAAAGACATCTTTTAATTATTAGCCTTTCAAAAATGTTTCCCTGTTACACATCACACTTGACTGGTAATACAGAAAGACAAAAAAAGAAGCAGCCCAGAACTAACTCAGCAGGGTTACATGACCATGCCACCTTCACAAAAGAGTATACACACCTGAGTTTCTGAGAGCCGATAGAAGCCACCTTCTGGAGGAAGATGTGAGACTTCTGAAGCCTATGTAAAAGGAAAAGATATTAAGACAAACTGTCCATTGAAGCTTTGCACTAGAAGAGAATTAAAAGGTCGGCAAGAAACACAGCATGTCAGATTTATTTCATGCTTTCTAACAATGAGGATAATCACTCTGTACTAACTTTGTTGGGTGTGAGAGCAAAAATCTAAAGTTTCATGCAGAGTAGTTCAAAGCCTTTGAACAGAAGAAAAGGGAATTAGTTTAGACAACAAGTTTAACCAGTATTATATGCCTTCTCAAAGAAAATAATTCTTAAAATCTAATATCTTTCTACACTAACAACCTGAAGAAAAACACAATGAAGCAAATCCCAGGAGAGAATAGTCAATTGTGCATATTTTGCAGGATTCCTAATTCATGTGCTATTCATGCATTCTTTCTATGATGCATTATACTCATCTCACAAACAAAAAGAATCCAACTTAATTATGAACGATGAGGACATCTTATATCTCTCCCCTCGTTTCTTCTCAGTTGTGCCTTGGCAAGGAAACTAATTAATCTACTAAGAATTAGAAACTGGTTTTTACCCATTTGCTAACAAAGAGGTAGCTTTTTTCCTTTAGGAAGGTAATTAAGTTGCTGAACTGCACACAAGTCAAATTATCTTACACTGAAAGACTAACAAGCAAACTGGCAATCCATATGTAGTCGTTTTGTCCACACACCATCTCACCGAACTTGCAGGCCCTTCCAAATTGAAACACATAATGAAAGTGCCTTTGAAAAGTCTAGTTCATTCTCAAGGCCACCCAGATTCTTGGGTTAAGAGACCTGTTGTGATTTCATTGCTTTGCCACAGCTGAGATAATGACACTGCTGCCCCCATGCCTCTAAATTCCGTATTGTATGTGGAAGTCTTCTTAAGTTTTTATCCCATCCATGACCCCCAAGCAGAGACAAAGACTAGATGGCAGAGCATCTATGCTCCATGTGAGAGGACTGGAGTGGGTATGAGGAAGGGAGAGGCACAAGTCAGAACTGGTTCTCCACAGGCCACTAGAAATCACTAGATTTCAAATACCAAAGGCCTCTCAGATGACACCACCCACATCAAGGATGTTTAGTACCAACACTGTCTCATCTGGAGAGGCAGTATAGCTGAGGGGTGAGAGTGGACCCAGAGCTGGGCTGCACACATGCAAACCTCGGCTTTGGGACTCATAGCTGCATCTCTCTGGTATCGTTTCTTCACAGGTAAAATGAATGTAACCGTGGCCCTTCCTCAATTAGACCTCTTCTGAGAATCTGTAGAGATGGTACACATAATGAGCCCTTAACAAATGCTAGCCTCCCTGGCTCCCTGTTAAGGCCCTACTCTGCTCCAGGTATTTTAGCTGAATTACTTGGTCTGATGATCACAAACTCCTTCCCTCCCCCAGTCACTCAGAATCTATGCGAATTTCAAGGGTCAGAGAAGTTTAGTAACTTCTGTGTATCCTGTTGGTGGCCAGTACAGGGCTCTATGGTTCCTAACATAAAGGGGAAGCATCCTAGGATCTCACTACAGGAGTTTTATAGCACCTTCAACTGGCCTTCTACATGAACTCAGTATCAGAATCAGCCCAGAAGCCCAGCATAGTGGTACAAGCCTTAACTTCGGTACTTGGAGGCTAAAGTAGGTGGCTGCTGCAAGTTCCAGGCCAGCCTAGATACAGAATGAGACCCTGTCTCAATAAACAAAGGAACAACAACAAAAAAATCAACCCGAGATTGGTCCCCCAATATAACAACCCAATGTGGCAGGCATTGCTGGTGTGCCCAGTATACCGACAAGGAAAACTGAAGGAAGGAGACCTCCTGACTTTCTCCACCAATGCTACGTTTTCAGCTGGAGGCGTCTTGCATGTATTGGTGTCTTTCCAACTTCCTCTCCAGCAGGACCAATCAGCGCTCACCCAGCAAGGCAGATGATGCCCCTAAAATATTCTTTTGAAGGCTGGCTAGAAAAGGGCAAAGAACGTTCTCCCTTTGCCGCTCCCCAAGGTATAGGAAACTGGGTTTCAAATGTCCTGTAAGGGACAGTTTGCCCTCTTTCTGCCAAGAGATAGTATCAACAAAAGTATTCAGTGTTTTGGGAAAATGGTGGGCTGTGAATAGTTTAACTTACAGGCTTTTTACAAAGATAAAGACTGGTTATCTGGCCACTGAGCTCCTTTCTATTGCAAAGATGGAGCCAGAGCCGCTACCCTTTCCTGCAGGCTTGAGAAAAAAAATCTTTGAAAATGGATTTTTTTTCTCATGTACACCTGGAAACAGAACTGCAGTTTCATCTGTGTGCATGAGGGTGGAGGGGTCTACCTGGACCTGCAGGTCTCAGAGGCAGTGTGGGCTGATCCCTTTCACATAGACTATGCAGTGATATGCAGAAATTAAGTGACCTAATTGTGACCATTAGCAAAACAGGATGCAGTGCCTTGGTGGTCCTCAGCCATCCCCCATGTGCCCATGTGAGGAATGTGTATTGTCACAAGTATAAAGAACTATTTCCGTAGAGGTCATGTGCTTACATAGACCTCCATTGTGTGAGATCAAGGGGGTCAGTGCACACCAGAACAGCTTATACAGCCCTGCAGAATCAGAACTAATTATAGCCAACAAGCAGAGAGCTGGTGAGAGTTCCCACCAATGATTGACACAGGTCAAGTAAATTACTCCATTGTGCCTTCATCCAGAATGTTTTAAGAATATAAATTTAGGAATGGTAATGAGTGAGTGAGATGATACCACAGTAACTTCCACTTCAATACCCATGAAGGAATCTTCTGCGCAGCTTACTGGACTTTAGGAAGACTACTGTTTCAAATGCTTTCGAAGGGAGGGCGCCAAGGTATTCAGCCTTCTGACACTGACACATCATGTTGTCATCAACAAATGTGTTGGGCCACGTTCTTAGCTGTTGTGGGATAATGTGACCTGCAGGCCACAGATTGGACACACATAGAAGACACATGCCGAGGGACCCTCTGCTTTTCAGCAATGCTCCTTCAATTTTCTGGATCGTCCTTTGTCTATCTGAGAACCCAATCTCAATGGCAGGGTTCCTGAGTGGACGGTCCCTAAGAAGGCATATTTTCTGCAGGTATGTGTGGTATGCAAGGGAGAGCGTTAACATCCTTCACAAATATGGTCTGCCAGAACTGGGACTTTGCTGAAGGCATTCATCTTCTTCCTCTTCCCATTTCCTTCTCCCATTCTGTTCTTAGGTACTAGTAACTTGGATTTTAGGCACCTTCATGATGTAGCAGGATTTTGAGTTCCACATTCCTCCTGCCATCTTCCTTTTTTCTATAAGGGAAATCGAATGGAAGCCTTGGCCCTTAAAACATACTGATTTAGATGTGTTTATTCTGACTTGAATCCTGGTTTTCCAGCAAGATTGTAAGCAGCATGTTCTGCTCCTTCAAATTTATTTTTTTCAGTGCATAGCATTGTGTTTCTGTCTTTAGAAACCACTATGAATGTCTAGTTGGTCCTAGTACTGACATATTTTTACCCTGCCCTTTTCCTTTACTTCTCAGTCTTACAATGTTACTGTAATTAACAGGTTCCGAGAATGGTTGTTTTTATTATATGCAGTGTGGAATAAGCCTATGATATGCTAGTTTATTATGTGATTGTACAATGTTGTTCCTAGTTTTAAAATATCTAAAAATTATGTTTCTCTTTCCTCTTTTTCCCCAGGCTCAGAAATCCTGGATTGAAAGAGCATTTTATAAAAGAGAATGCGTTCACATCATACCCAGCACCAAAGACCCCCATAGGTAGGTAACCTGGCTGTCTTTAATACATTGGGAACATAAGGCAACAATTATAGAGATAAACTACAGTGGTAATTACTCCCTGTTGCAAGGGAACCACTGTCACATTAAAGATATTTCTGAAGAAACCATATATGTGTATGTGTATAGATATTTACGTACATGTAGTACATAATATGCATCCCTATAGCTAATAAGTGTCTGTATAGATAAGAGGTTGACCATGGCAGAAGGAATCAATCACTGTATATAATAGTAGATTATGTTTTTGTTGACTGCTTATTTTTCCATCCAAGAATTTTGTCAACATGCTTTATTTATACCAGCATGCTTTACGGTAGTAGAAAATTCAGTTTTAAATAAAAGACTCCTAGTGGATTTAATTCGGGTGTAGACCTTCACATTCCTCTGCATAGTGCTTATACTTTTCTTGCCTTCCCCCAAATCAGTGATACGTATATTAGGAAGCTGAAATAACATACCTGCCTCTTTGAAAGGGGAATTCCAAAGAGTGGCTTTAGCTTTTGTAAGCATAGACCAGATATAAGACCTTGGACAAATTGCTCACCCTTCAGCACTACCGTGTTTTGTCATAAAGTGGATGCTAAATTTTTAGTGTTTAAGAGAACAGCTATGTATTTAACTGCTCTTACTAGTAATTGTAATAGTAGTAGTCATAATGTATGAAGGACATTTTGATGGTAGAAGGAACAAATTTTTTAAGTGCTCAACTATCTCTTCAATATTTTTTCATTGTTTCTTCAATAACACTTAAGCCTGTAGATTTTTATTCTCAGAAATGCATACTTAGCAGCAAATGACAAGTCAGTGACTCACGTCTAAGTGAGATCCCTCCTTTAAATATATGTGTTAAATTTTTCCCTCGAAGCCCTTCAATGTCCTTCTTGATAGATAGGAGTGAGAAGAAAAATCTAGGGAAGTTTTGTTCACAGTCATCCTCTCCCAAACATTATTCTAAGTACAAAAGGGATAGACGGGGAGGGCAGGAAGCAAGCTGCGAAAAGAAAAGGGAAAGAAGAGAGAAGCAGGAGACGCAGGTGTCACAGGGGCCCTCAGTGTGCCTCAGACGGCTGGGTTCTGGGGTTTCACCTGACACTCATGGGTCAGTGTGCACTGTAGATTTCTGCAGCAGGTTGCCTATGTGTATTGCAGTCCTGGCAGACACCAGGGGTTCACTTTAAACTCTTTTGTTATAGGTGTTGCTGTGGGCGTCTAATAGGCCAGCATGTCGGACTCACTCCCAGTATCTCTGTGCTTCAGAATGAGAAAAATGAGAGTCGCCTCTCCCGAAATGACATCCAGTCTGAGAAGTGGTCCATCAGCAAACACACTCAGCTCAGCCCGACAGATGCTTTTGGAACCATTGAGTTCCAAGGAGGCGGCCATTCTAACAAAGCCATGGTAATCAGAAAGCCACGCACTCATTCCCAATCATGATTTCTTATCCTGGAAAGGAAAAGCTAAAAGCCTGGGATTCCGGTTTCAGGCTGTCCCGGCCTCTGCCTCTTCCCAGTGTGGTGTCCTGATCCAGTCACCTTCCCCTGTGCCTTACCTCCAGCTCTATAAAATAGGGGAAAGAAAACTGTCCCCCAGGACTTTAAAAATAATTAGTAATGAGATCAGGCAAGTGAATGTTATTAATAAGGCAAAAAGCTATCTTTTGATAATCTCTATTTTGATTAATATGTATTATTTATATGATGATATGGCTCAGTGTTGCTTCTGTACATACAGAAAGCAGGCACTTACCAAACCTAACTTTCTTATTCACCCTGCTACATTATCATACCCCTACTTTAGTTTTCACATATGAGAGAAGACATGGTACTTTTCTATGTTTGCCTTATTTCCTGTGGTTATTTACTGTTTTCTGTGTTATTTTTTGTGCTGCATCCATTTAGACATTTTCTATACCTTGCCTTTAGCTTTGACGGAAAAAAAAAAAAGTTCCCTTTAGGTTTCTGTTTTGTTCTATTCAGCTCCGGCATTTCTCCCAATTCAAGACAGAAATGGTCAT
This sequence comes from Rhizomys pruinosus, assembly GCA_009823505.1. Classification (NCBI taxonomy): domain Eukaryota; kingdom Metazoa; phylum Chordata; class Mammalia; order Rodentia; family Spalacidae; genus Rhizomys; species Rhizomys pruinosus. The sequence goes on along the minus strand of VZQC01006291.1, from coordinate 1,442,832 downwards.
CCCAGCCTGTTTCCTTCCTGATTCTAACAGTGATTTTGTCATCTATACCAGATATTTTTTGTTTGTTTGTTTCTCCAAGAAGATATGTTTATTGTCAATAGAAAGGAAAATATTTTTAAAGTAGATTTAGGAAATGTATAAATGTTGTTTTCAAGTGTTGCACTTATAAATTGCAGCTCTTGAGGATTACTTTCAATATGGCTTAACAGGTTTTTTTTCAAGGAACAAAGTATAGCATGTGTTTTAAAATTCTAGAAATTATGCAGTCCATCAAGCTTGCTTCTGATTGCTGAATTAGTTGAGGGTGAAGCAACTGGAGAGTCCTCTCTTCGAGACACTATTGTCTAGAATTGGAGAGGTAATTACACTCATAGCAGCATAATTCTAAGTTCAAGGTGAGTCACAGGAGTTAGTCACAAACTGCAATGGAGGCATCTCTTATTTTGTCTTTCTACTCTTCCCTTCTTTTCTCCTCTGCCCCAACCCTGGCCCCACAGTAATTTCTTTACCATTAATGGCTGACCAAGCTAGTCTCATAGTTCTTCTGAGGAAAGTTAAGTTTGAGCTATATTTTGAATTAAAGAATAGCTTAACTAGCCTCATACAAAGAAAGGGAAACTAAAGATGATCAGCTTCCTTACCCACTTAAGGTCTCTCTCTATTTGCCCACACAAGATCGTGAATGGTTCCCAACTCAGAATGGCCCTTGATTATGATGTGGGACTCTGGACCCACACATTGAAAGTACAGTACATTATCTTTGTAAAACCAGCACTGTGAGAAAGAGGCTGGCTGGGCAGTAATGATGCTATACAGCACATGCACAGGGTACTTTAATGGTGCCCAAGCATCCTGTCATGAGCCCATGGGTCTGTGGAAAGCACCTGGCCACACTTCCAACTGCTAATATTCAAAGTCATATGGAATGTAAATATGTTTGTGAGCTTAGAAAATCAACTGCTTGAGAGACTTTCATCCTACAATGATATCATGTTCCAAAAATGCTAATCTTTCCTGTGGGAACTGACTTCGCATAACTGGATCACTGGAAAAAGCAGTCTATATCTGCACCAAATGATAGATTTGATAGAAAACTTGCCTCAAGTCCTTGAAATCATAAAATTTAGAGCTTACTTATAGATAACTTCTGCCAGCTTTTATAAATCCAGTCTATTGTCTGAAAGATAGAGCTTTCCTCTGCCGAAACATCTAGAAGAATGAAGACTAGTGGAGAGTGCGGACTCAGGATTCAGAGTTTAGTCCAGAGTTTAGTGCAAACTCATCCTACAACTGCCCCATAAAAGCTGTGTGATGTGGGGGAAAGTTGCTTACATCCCCTTCACCTCTGTAATTTATTCCAATGTAAAGGTTGTTGCTACTGCTATCATAACACTAAAGAGGAAAGGTACGGCATCAACATAATACAATCAATAATTGTATTACTAGCTACATTATTGCTTGTTACATTTTTTCTAATGTTCTCATGTTCCCCGGGCTCTGAAAGATATTGCAAAAGTATTTTGACTCATCTATATGAATTTATAACTTTATAGAATTAATATACATTTTCAGTTAATGCTTTTATATCATTCTAGAAGGTAAACCTCTGGAAGGTAGCCTATTGATTGACCTTAGCCTGGAATGCCATTTACATTTTATTCATACTCTGGCACCATCGCTTGCTGACCTTGTGATTGTCTAGTCTAAGCCTAGTGCCTCTGTTTCCTTACTTGTAAAATGGGAGCAATCATTTCTCCATAAGATTAGCTTAAGGGGGGCTGGAGAGATAGCCTAGCAGTTAAGAGCACCGACTGCTCTTGCAGAGGACCCGGGTTCGATCCCTAGCACCCACATGGCGGTTGAGAACCGTCCCAATTCCAGGAGAACTCCAGTTCCAGGGGAATCCGACACCCTCTTCTGACCTCTGAGGCATTGCACGACACGGGTGCACAAACCTGCATGCAGGCAGTACATTCATACACATAGAAAATAAATAAATAAAATAAAAAAAAAAGATTAGCTTAAGGATTAAATGTCTCATTGTATGTTATGGGCTTAAAACAGCACCTGATGTAAAAGCTATAGAAGTGTTTGTTTTATTCCTCTTTCAAAGTGTTTATTTATTCTAAGAGAATAATTTATAATCAATTAAAATATGACGGATGCTTTTGAAGTAATATAGAAGTACATAAATTCTCACTCTCTGACTGGAAAGTCTTTGTTAAACCATTTAATTTAGATGAGCCTCAAGTTTTCTACCTAGAAAGCAGGTAAAGTTGCCTCATTTGATGTTTATAAAGATTAAAGATAAAAGTGCCCGATATATAGCTAGTATTCGAATATTCATGAAAATAACGGAGGTTAATCAGAGAAATAGCTCCTGTTACTTCCTGGAAGGCAGAAGACCTGCTGGAGTATTTGTATAGAGCACCAGACCCACAATCTGATCTCTGTTCAGCGGGAAACAGCATTAGTGATGGTCTCCGGCAGGGCAGCTAGTGATCCACATGCAGCCAGGCCCCTCCATGCACTCATTCCTGCAAATCAGTGTGGGCTGCATTACCTGGTGTCCTCTGCCGTATTCCTTATATGCTGCAACCCCTAAGCAGCTGGTATGGGTGTGCTGTTATAGGAAGTACGGCCAAGAGCCCTTCTCACTGTGTATTTTTCCTCTACAAAAGCTTCTTTTCAGCCCCTGAAATTTTTTTTTAATTTTATTTATTTATTTTTATGTGTATGAATGTACTGTCTGCATGTAGGTCTGTGCACCCGTGTCGTGCAATGCCACGGAGGTCAGAAGAGGGTGTCGGATTCCCCTGGAACTGGAGTTCTCCTGGAATTGGAATTACAGACGGTTCTCAGCCACCATGTGGGTGCTGGGGATCGAACCTTCAAGACAGAAATGGTCATCCCAGCCTGTTTCCTTCCTGATTCTAACAGTGATTTTGTCATCTAGAAACCAAATATTTTTTGTTTGTTGTTTTTGTTTCTCCCAAGAGATAGTTTATGTCAATGAAAGGAAAATATTTTTAAAGTAAGATTTAGGAAATGGATAATGTTGTTTTCAAGTGTTGCACTTATAAATTGCAGCTCTTGAGGATTACTTTCAATATGGCTTAACAGGTTTTTTTTCAAGGAACAAAGTATAGCATGTGTTTTAAAATTCTAGAAATTATGCAGTCCATCAAGCTTGCTTCTGATTGCTGAATTAGTTGAGGGTGAAGCAACTGGAGAGTCCTCTCTTCGAGACACTATTGTCTAGAATTGGAGAGGTAATTACACTCATAGCAGCATAATTCTAAGTAAAACATACTGATTTAGATGTGTTTATTCTGACTTGAATCCTGGTTTTCCAGCAAGATTGTAAGCAGCATGTTCTGCTCCTTCAAATTTATTTTTTTCAGTGCATAGCATTGTGTTTCTGTCTTTAGAAACCACTATGAATGTCTAGTTGGTCCTAGTACTGACATATTTTTACCCTGCCCTTTTCCTTTACTTCTCAGTCTTACAATGTTACTGTAATTAACAGGTTCCGAGAATGGTTGTTTTTATTATATGCAGTGTGGAATAAGCCTATGATATGCTAGTTTATTATGTGATGTACAATGTTGTTCCTAGTTTTAAAATATCTAAAAAATTTGTTCTCTTTCCTTCTTTTTCCCCAGGCTCAGAAATCCTGGATTGAAAGAGCATTTTATAAAAGAGAATGCGTTCACATCATACCCAGCACCAAAGACCCCCATAGGTAGGTAACCTGGCTGTCTTTAATACATTGGGAACATAAGGCAACAATTATAGAGATAAACTACAGTGGTAATTACTCCCTGTTGCAAGGGAACCACTGTCACATTAAAGATATTTCTGAAGAAACCATATATGTGTATGTGTATAGATATTTACGTACATGTAGTACATAATATGCATCCCTATAGCTAATAAGTGTCTGTATAGATAAGAGGTTGACCATGGCAGAAGGAATCAATCACTGTATATAATAGTAGATTATGTTTTTGTTGACTGCTTATTTTTCCATCCAAGAATTTTGTCAACATGCTTTATTTATACCAGCATGCTTTACGGTAGTAGAAAATTCAGTTTTAAATAAAAGACTCCTAGTGGATTTAATTCGGGTGTAGACCTTCACATTCCTCTGCATAGTGCTTATACTTTTCTTGCCTTCCCCCAAATCAGTGATACGTATATTAGGAAGCTGAAATAACATACCTGCCTCTTTGAAAGGGGAATTCCAAAGAGTGGCTTTAGCTTTTGTAAGCATAGACCAGATATAAGACCTTGGACAAATTGCTCACCCTTCAGCACTACCGTGTTTTGTCATAAAGTGGATGCTAAATTTTTAGTGTTTAAGAGAACAGCTATGTATTTAACTGCTCTTACTAGTAATTGTAATAGTAGTAGTCATAATGTATGAAGGACATTTTGATGGTAGAAGGAACAAATTTTTTACGTGCTTCAACTACTCTTCAATATTTTGTCATGTTCTTCAATAAACACTAGCCTGTAGATTTTTATTCTCAGAAATGCATACTTAGCAGCAAATGACAAGTCAGTGACTCACGTCTAAGTGAGATCCCTCCTTTAAATATATGTGTTAAATTTTTCCCTCGAAGCCCTTCAATGTCCTTCTTGATAGATAGGAGTGAGAAGAAAAATCTAGGGAAGTTTTGTTCACAGTCATCCTCTCCCAAACATTATTCTAAGTACAAAAGGGATAGACGGGGAGGGCAGGAAGCAAGCTGCGAAAAGAAAAGGAAGAAGAGAGAAGCAGGAGACGCAGGTGTCACAGGGGCCCTCAGTGTGCCTCAGACGGCTGGGTTCTGGGGTTTCACCTGACACTCATGGGTCAGTGTGCACTGTAGATTTCTGCAGCAGGTTGCCTATGTGTATTGCAGTCCTGGCAGACACCAGGGGTTCACTTTAAACTCTTTTGTTATAGGTGTTGCTGTGGGCGTCTATAGGCCAGCATGTCGGACTCACTCCCAGTATCTCTGTGCTTCAGAATGAGAAAAATAGAAGTCCCTCTCCCGAAATGACATCCAGTCTGAGAAGTGGTCCATCAGCAAACACACTCAGCTCAGCCCGACAGATGCTTTTGGAACCATTGAGTTCCAAGGAGGCGGCCATTCTAACAAAGCCATGGTAATCAGAAAGCCACGCACTCATTCCCAATCATGATTTCTTATCCTGGAAAGGAAAAGCTAAAAGCCTGGGATTCCGGTTTCAGGCTGTCCCGGCCTCTGCCTCTTCCCAGTGTGGTGTCCTGATCCAGTCACCTTCCCCTGTGCCTTACCTCCAGCTCTATAAAATAGGGGAAAGAAAACTGTCCCCCAGGACTTTAAAAATAATTAGTAATGAGATCAGGCAAGTGAATGTTATTAATAAGGCAAAAAGCTATCTTTTGATAATCTCTATTTTGATTAATATGTATTAATTTATATGATGATATGGCTCAGTGTTGCTTCTGTACATACAGAAAGCAGGCACTTACCAAACCTAACTTTCTTATTCACCCTGCTACATTATCATACCCCTACTTTAGTTTTCACATATGAGAGAAGACATGGTACTTTTCTATGTTTGCCTTATTTCCTGTGGTTATTTACTGTTTTCTGTGTTATTTTTTGTGCTGCATCCATTTAGACATTTTCTATACCTTGCCTTTTGCTTTGACGGAAAAAAAAAAAAAAAGTTCCCTTTAATGGTTTCTGTTTTGTCTATTCAGCTCCGGCATTTCTCCCAAACAATGCACTCCACCCCTTCCTCCTCCCCCGACAAGACACCTCCCGTACTTCGCCACTCACTATGTTCATCCCAGCCTTGTTCCTCCTGATTCTACAGTTATTTTGTCATATACCAGATATTTTTTTTTTTTGTTTTTTTATTTTTTTTTTTTTTTTTAAAAAGAAAAAATATGAATTAAATATTTTTAAAGTAGATTTAGGAAATGTATAAATGTTGTTTTCAAGTGTTGCACTTATAAATTGCAGCTCTTGAGGATTACTTTCAATATGGCTTAACAGGTTTTTTTTCAAGGAACAAAGTATAGCATGTGTTTTAAAATTCTAGAAATTATGCAGTCCATCAAGCTTGCTTCTGATTGCTGAATTAGTTGAGGGTGAAGCAACTGGAGAGTCCTCTCTTCGAGACACTATTGTCTAGAATTGGAGAGGTAATTACACTCATAGCAGCATAATTCTAAGTTCAAGGTGAGTCACAGGAGTTAGTCACAATGCAAATGGAGGCACTCTATTCTTCACCTTCCTTCTTTTCTCCTCTGCCCCAACCCTGGCCCCCAGTAATTTCTTTACCATTAATGGCTGACCAAGCTAGTCTCATAGTTCTTCTGAGGAAAGTTAAGTTTGAGCTATATTTTGAATTAAAGAATAGCTTAACTAGCCTCATACAAAGAAAGGGAAACTAAAGATGATCAGCTTCCTTACCCACTTAAGGTCTCTCTCTATTTGCCCACACAAGATCGTGAATGGTTCCCAACTCAGAATGGCCCTTGATTATGATGTGGGACTCTGGACCCACACATTGAAAGTACAGTACATTATCTTTGTAAAACCAGCACTGTGAGAAAGAGGCTGGCTGGGCAGTAATGATGCTATACAGCACATGCACAGGGTACTTTAATGGTGCCCAAGCATCCTGTCATGAGCCCATGGGTCTGTGGAAAGCACCTGGCCACACTTCCAACTGCTAATATTCAAAGTCATATGGAATGTAAATATGTTTGTGAGCTTAGAAAATCAACTGCTTGAGAGACTTTCATCCTACAATGATATCATGTTCCAAAAATGCTAATCTTTCCTGTGGGAACTGACTTCGCATAACTGGATCACTGGAAAAAGCAGTCTATATCTGCACCAAATGATAGATTTGATAGAAAACTTGCCTCAAGTCCTTGAAATCATAAAATTTAGAGCTTACTTATAGATAACTTCTGCCAGCTTTTATAAATCCAGTCTATTGTCTGAAAGATAGAGCTTTCCTCTGCCGAAACATCTAGAAGAATGAAGACTAGTGGAGAGTGCGGACTCAGGATTCAGAGTTTAGTCCAGAGTTTAGTGCAAACTCATCCTACAACTGCCCCATAAAAGCTGTGTGATGTGGGGGAAAGTTGCTTACATCCCCTTCACCTCTGTAATTTATTCCAATGTAAAGGTTGTTGCTACTGCTATCATAACACTAAAGAGGAAAGGTACGGCATCAACATAATACAATCAATAATTGTATTACTAGCTACATTATTGCTTGTTACATTTTTTCTAATGTTCTCATGTTCCCCGGGCTCTGAAAGATATTGCAAAAGTATTTTGACTCATCTATATGAATTTATAACTTTATAGAATTAATATACATTTTCAGTTAATGCTTTTATATCATTCTAGAAGGTAAACCTCTGGAAGGTAGCCTATTGATTGACCTTAGCCTGGAATGCCATTTACATTTTATTCATACTCTGGCACCATCGCTTGCTGACCTTGTGATTGTCTAGTCTAAGCCTAGTGCCTCTGTTTCCTTACTTGTAAAATGGGAGCAATCATTTCTCCATAAGATTAGCTTAAGGGGGGCTGGAGAGATAGCCTAGCAGTTAAGAGCACCGACTGCTCTTGCAGAGGACCCGGTTCGATCCCTAGCACCACATGGCGGTTGAGAACCGTCCCAATTCCAGGAGAACTCCAGTTCCAGGGGAATCCGACACCCTCTTCTGACCTCTGAGGCATTGCACGACACGGGTGCACAAACCTGTGCAGGCAGTACATTCATACACATAGAAAATAAATAAATAAAATAAAAAAAAAATTAGCTTAAGGATTAAATGTCTCATTGTATGTTATGGGCTTAAAACAGCACCTGATGTAAAAGCTATAGAAGTGTTTGTTTTATTCCTCTTTCAAAGTGTTTATTTATTCTAAGAGAATAATTTATAATCAATTAAAATATGACGGATGCTTTTGAAGTAATATAGAAGTACATAAATTCTCACTCTCTGACTGGAAAGTCTTTGTTAAACCATTTAATTTAGATGAGCCTCAAGTTTTCTACCTAGAAAGCAGGTAAAGTTGCCTCATTTGATGTTTATAAAGATTAAAGATAAAAGTGCCCGATATATAGCTAGTATTCGAATATTCATGAAAATAACGGAGGTTAATCAGAGAAATAGCTCCTGTTACTTCCTGGAAGGCAGAAGACCTGCTGGAGTATTTGTATAGAGCACCAGACCCACAATCTGATCTCTGTTCAGCGGGAAACAGCATTAGTGATGGTCTCCGGCAGGGCAGCTAGTGATCCACATGCAGCCAGGCCCCTCCATGCACTCATTCCTGCAAATCAGTGTGGGCTGCATTACCTGGTGTCCTCTGCCGTATTCCTTATATGCTGCAACCCCTAAGCAGCTGGTATGGGTGTGCTGTTATAGGAAGTACGGCCAAGAGCCCTTCTCACTGTGTATTTTTCCTCTACAAAAGCTTCTTTTCAGCCCCTGAAATTTTTTTTTAATTTTATTTATTTTATTTTATGTGTCTATGAATGTACTGTCTGCATGTAGGTCTGTGCACCCGTGTCGTGCAATGCCACGGAGGTCAGAAGAGGGTGTCGGATTCCCCTGGAACTGGAGTTCTCCTGGAATTGGAATTACAGACGGTTCTCAGCCACCATGTGGGTGCTGGGGATCGAACCTGGGTCCTCTGCAAGAGCAGTCAGCACTCTTAACCGCTAGGCCATCTCTCCAGCCTGCCCCCGAAAATTTTTAGTGAATTTAAAAGGCCCCAAGAAATCTGAAGAGTGAAACTCCAAGGGTGTGGATTAGAATATGCTCTGCAAGATGTTAGCCAAAATACTTGGACAATGTCTCTCAGAATCTGTAACACATAATAGACAATCATAACAGTGCAACCAAAAACATTGAATATCTGTGTTGCTGGAACTGTGTCAAGGGTGCTATCTCATTTTATGTTTATGACAGGAGATGTTTTATCCCTACATGGGAGGCCCAGAGATGTTAAATCATTTGGGCCATGGACAGGGACAGCCCTTCTCAGGCCCACCTGCCTCTGTGGAGCCAGGAGTTTTAGGTGGAGAGCAGGCTGCACAAAGCCAATGACATAAAATGGGGACCCAGTGCCAAATGTAAGCGCAGGGCCCCTGTAGGAAATCAGTCTCGCCTTCATGGCTGGAAGCCCCAGCTCTCAATAGAGAGCTTCCCACCCCAGAATACTGCAGCCTCTGCACTGGAATGTGCTCAGTATCTAAAATGGGTCATAGAGATTCCTGACCCTTCAAAATGCTCTTATGTCCCCCTTAGACTTCGCTTACCTCATACAAAGTCAAGGCTGTTTTCAGAGCTTTGATGAAATTCAGAGCCTTGTGCGTGGCATTACCTACCATGTACCACTAAGCTAATATCCTGGCCCTCAAATATTAAGAATTTCAAGACAAAAGCACAGGATAGTGAACCCCAAGCAGTACAGTGAACCCCAAGCCCTTTTTGAGCAGTGTGACTACTGACCACATACCTGTGATGCTGACCCAGATGTTAGGGACATCCTAGGTGGTTTTACGGCAGTCACTCCAAAGACAGCCCTCCTTTTCTGTCCAAGTCTATCCAGCCTAATGAAGACAATTATTTTTCTTTTTATTACTACTAGATGTTTAACAAGCAGAAATCCCCACTATTCATTCAGACACAAATAAGCATCTTGTGCACTTTGAAAACCTGCCCTGGAGTTATTCTCCTTTTCTTGTCTAGACAAAGAAGTGGTGCTGTCAACCCAGAGGCCTCACTTTATGAGGCAGGGTAAAGAATGGGAGCCAACCTAGGCCTCCCTCGCTTCTCAAAGTCTTGAGCAAACCAGCATACAGTTTGGACAGAGAGACACAGCACCCACTGCTTGTTAAAGACGTCAATCTTCAGGAGGCCACGGCATGGTTAATTATTCACCAAAACTGCCCCCAGATAGGCCAGTAACCTTAATGTGCCTTTAGTCCCTTGCTTCTGACAGGAGTACTTCAGGTTGAAGTGATTGTTTAACAAAGTCATCCCAAAACACTCTAAGGGCAGATTGACTTTTATTACAAAACATTTTAAGGTAAGGCATAACATGAACTTCCTTCAAGGCAGCTCAGGATGCAGTTGTAATATCTTCCCGATGTCAAGGTGAACTAGACCCAGAGAGACAGGCAGCAAGAAGAAGACATTATCACTAAAATGCCACCAGTCATTTGAGAGAAATAGCCAGGTGTCTGTCCGGCCACTATATGGCACAGACCCTTATGTGTCAAAGACACGTCAGCGATCACATGGAGTTATTCTTGACTTGGGGGCTCAGAATAACCTGGAAGGCAACTATAAGTGCCTACATCTAAGACCCACTTCTCGAGCCTCCCTTATTAGCCTGAAATAGAAACTGGGCATCCAAAGTTTTTTGAAAGCTACTAAGGTTATTCCACTGTTTAGAGAGGCTTGAAAAAAAAATTAACCTCCATACCTTAAACCTATGTTATGGATGAGGTAACTGGAACCCAAAGGGATTAAATTAGTTTTCCAGAGAAAGTTCTAGAACCCAGCTTCCTAACAATTCCCTTTCCATTCTGTTTTTCTCTCTGTCATGTGTGTCTACCACAGATGACAGTCAGTGGTTTATTCTGGAAGATATTTGTTGGCAATTGTAAGGAAGCTAATCACACCTCTAGATCTTTTATAAGGTCTTGAAATTTTTGTAGTACAATGATAAAATCACTAATATTTAATGAGGTTAATTAGACTCAAAAGCTCCGAGCAAGAACAGGTCTTTGTAAAATTACATCTTAGGCTAAAAGAATCTTTTACCAATATCTTCCAAAAACTCAGTGTTCTAGCGTGGTAAGTCACAGGGAAATGGCAGTGAGATCAACGCTTTTCCAAAAGAAACATGACAGGGAAAGGAACAGTCAAAGCTGACAGCGAATGAAGGACTCTGACCTCCCATTCCCTGCATCCTTCCAGTAAACCCCAAGGCCCGTCTTGGATTCTCTGAGGACCAGACGCTCGTTAAGACATCTCATAACTTACACACTGCCTGCCTCAGAGAGCCTTGGCAAGATGGTCCTGTCAACAGCATGGGGAAGTTTCCCAGAGACCCTCCTCTCTCAAGTGCTCCATTATTTACAAAGGGAGCATTCAGAATACAGGCTGGGTCTTACTTGCTCACGAATCATCTTTTCCAATTAATCCTGAATTGACTTATGGGTCAGGTAAGTCTAAACCTAATTAAGGATATGAGAGGGCATTAAACCTCTCAAGTCAGCCCTGTAGTTCTCTTAAGATTTTCCTTTTCTATTTCCTCTGCTTATTAGATCAGGTAGAGTCCCTCGGTATAGTTTTCATGTAATTCAGATAATTATTCCTAGACCTAGTTTCCATACTGAAAGTTCTGACTCGGGTCTGTCATAGTGGAAGTCTTGTTTTCTGAGCATTGGTGTGTGTGTGTGGGAGGGGGGGTGCCTCGGGGGCTGGCTCCTGTCGTCAGGATGACATGGGCCACATATACTGTTAGAGAGCTTTAGGAATTTAATTTGAGGTTTTAAAAGTTGTCTATCTTTTCATTCTGCAAATTTAATCTGGAATTCATTGACTAATACACATCAAACAGGAAATGATACACATCAAACAGGAAATGATACACATCAAACAGGAAATGAAATGATTCCCTCTTCACACATGCAAATGGACAGTCACTGCACTGTGTCCAACAAGCAGCTTCCCACAGCATGGGGAGGCTGCTGAGAGACCTTGTAGTTGCACCACTGATTTCCAATTCGCACCTTGTGCTCTGAAGACTGCTGACCTGGCCGTATGTTCAGATGGTCCTATGTTCAGAAACTGAGAATTAAAATATATAGCTTGCCAGGCATGGTGGCGCATGCCTTCACACCTTTAATCCTAGCACTTGGGAGGCAGAGGCAGGGGGATCTTTGTGAGTTCAAGGCCAGCCCGGTCTACAGAGCAAGTTCCAGGACAGCTGGGGCTACAGGGAGACCCTGTCTTGAAAAGACTGAAAAAAAATAAAATAAAATAAAATAAAATAGCTTATATTTCCCATCTTAATCATAGGTTTATTAAAAGAGAAGCCAACTTCCTCCAAGTAACCATCCTACCTCCTTGCTTCTAGAAAATGTAAAAATAATTCAGACAGAAATTTCATAGTCCCCCCTGTGACCTATTCATATGATTGGTGAAGTTATCTATTACGTCTTAATCTTTAGCTCTAAATTATTGTCATTCCCCTAAAACACCTGATATCTCACACTGGGAGATTGCAAAAATAATATATCACTTTTCATTTTTAAAGTTTTGTGGATCCTCAAACTAGGACTTTAATAACAGTGAATGCAATTCCAAATATTTTCTTACTAGTGAGATTTTTATGTTGACCAAATCACCATAACTATTAAACTCTGGCTGCAAAACAAAAGGCTCTGTGAGCCAGGAAAGCTGGGATCAGAGGATTATCTCAGCACTCTGACATGACATATTGTGGTTGGCCGCAAGTTTAATTACAAGTAGCCCTTTATATGTGGCTACAAAAAATTAGGAAATGAAATGATGCTTGTCACACTTCTCAACAGAAAGGAGAATGGGACAAATTTCCCATTAGAGGCCTGAAAGGAAGGCATTGTAAGTACTGTTAAAATAGATTTTGCCATTGGAGATTCATTACTTAATGAACAGACGCTAGAGAAATACCAAACATTTCTCTCCAAGAATTAATGGTGGCTGCAGTGAAGGAGAGGATTCGTCATCGAACATTTCCTGGAATGGAGTCAGGTTGATCGTTCTGCACCTTATCTCCATTTTCATTAAAGCATTCTCATTAAAAAAAAATGGGGCAGAGTTACATGGGTAAAACTTTAGGTCTATAGAGGTGCCGATGAATTAGCAGAACCAAAATGCTTTTCCAAAGCTCAGGCTCCAAGTGTCGGTGGAAGGCTTGATTGCTTGTTCGTTTTAAAGGAAACAGCCTCCATCTTCTCAGTAGTGCTGCCTCCATCCCCACCCTCCAGCCTTTGCTCACTGTGGCAGCGATGGAAGGAACCAGGTACCGCCTGGTGCTGCTGACAGCTGTGAGCACCACACTTATAAGTGAGCAGTGCCATTTCTAATGATGAAGCAGCAAGAACAGGTTCAGAAGGAAAAGAATGTCCATATCAGGCACAGTCTAACCTCTATAGATTTCATTACCAAGGTTCCTTTCTATTCTAATGAAAGAAAAGCTCTCATTTTCTTTTTTTTTTTTGGGAGGGGGAGGAAAGGGTTTATTCATCTTACATCTCCCAGGTCACAGTTCATCACTGAGGGAGCCCAAGGGCAGGAACACAGAAGCAGGAGCTGAAGCAGCTCCCCTGGCACATGCTTAGCCTGCTTTCATTTTTTTTTTTTTTTTTTTTTTGGTTCTTTTCAAGACAGGGTCTCCCTGTAGCCCCAGCTGTCCTGGAACTCTCCCTGTCGCCCCAACTGTCCTGGAACTCACTCTGTAGACCAGGCTGACCTTGAACTCACAAAGATCCACCTGCCTCTGCCTCCCAAGTGCTAGGATTAAAGGCATGCGCCACCATGTCCGGCTTAAGTCTGCTTTCTTTTTTTTTTTTTTTTTTTATTTCTGTAGGTGTATGAATGTACTGTCTGCATGCAGGTGTGTGCACCAGTGTTGTGCAATGCCACGGAGGTCAGAAGAGGGTCTCGGATTCCTCTGGAACTGGAGTTCTCCTGGAATTGGAGTTTCAGATGGTTCTCAGCTGCCATGCGGATGCTGGGGATGGAACCCGGGTCCTCTGTAAGAGTGGTTGGCGCTCTTAACCGCTAGGCCATCACTCCAGCCCCAAGTCTTTCTTTTTTTTTAATTAATTAATTTTTTTATCAAATCTAGACCGGGTCCCCCCCATTTCCCCCCACCCCACCAGAGCTCACGCATTCTGCCAAAACATGCTTTCATCTCTTTCTCAGTCTTTCTCAATATTCTCATGTGGAAGTTATGTTTTGAGCGAAGTTCACTGTTTTCAGTCAATTCTTCGTGCAGTCCTTTCTGTTGTTGTTGTTGTTGTTGTTGTTTCAATATGCATCAATTCCAACTGCTTTGACAAAAGCTCAAGGGACCGTTGCTACAGAAATACTTACAACTTGTAATTGGCACTAGCATCCACAGATGAAGGGATAACATTCCTTGTTTGTTTTTCTGGGACTGTGTTACTTCACTCAGCATGATGTCCTCTAGCTCCAGCCATTTTCCTGCAAAGCTCATGATGTCATCTTTCTTTACTGCTGCATAGAACTCCATTGTGTAGATGTACCACATTTTCTCTATCCACTCATCAGTTGAGGGGCATTTGGGTTGGTTCCAGCTCCTTGCTATTGTGAAGAGAGCTGAAATAAACCTGGCTGTGCATGTATCTCTGCGGTGGGGTGAGTCTTGAGCGTACATGCCTAGGAGTGGTATGGCCGGGTCGGGTGGCAAGTTCATTCCAAGTCTTCCAAGGGTTCTCCACACTGCTTTCCATAGTGGCTGTACATTCCCAGCAGCAGTGGATGAGTGTTCCTCTTTCCCCACAACCTCTCCAGCACTTGGTATCATTTGTTTTCTTGATCTTAGCCAGTCTTATTGCAGTAAGATGATATCTTAAAGTGGTTTTGATTTGCATTTCCTTAATGATTAGTGATGTTGAACACTTCTTAAGGTGTTTCTCAGACATCTCTAATTCCTCAATTAGCTCTCATTTTCTATGTTAGTCTCATTTATAGAAAAATTCTAGGTTTATTGTTTGGAAATCAAAGTCTCTCTTTATATGAAAGTAACACCAGATGCATTGAATTCCACAGAATCCAAGAATGGATTAAATTATACAATTTCAACTAAACCTAGTTTCTGTCCTCCACAGAACATTCCAAAAGCCAACATATCCAGGCCTCCTGAAGCCAGGCAGTGCTACTAACAATAGAAAGAGAAAAGTAATTTATTGACATCAATCATTTATTTGATCTTAGCTTCCCTCTTGATAAATCGGAGGCCCAGAGGTCTGTAGTAATAATGGGAGGGCAAGGTAGCCCAGGATAGATCATTTTACAAACACACCAGCCAGCTCTCCCAGACCCCAACAAGCAAGAATTGAAAAGCAAGCATACTACTTAAAGAGCTAGTCCGATTACTTGGATCGGTTACACACAGGCATCATATGTATAGTGAATGTAAGTAATCAGTATCCAGTTTCCATCTATTGGAGTTTCTTAGTCTTATACATTTCATACTTTAACATATAGAGTAGCCTGTGAAATGGTCAAGATAAGTCTCATTTAACAAGACGGGGTGCTCACATTGGCCAAATGACCACAGTTGACAGTATGTGATGCTGGGGTGCATTAGAAATCTGTAAACAGAGCACAAGAGAAACAAGCCAGAGAAATGCCCAGATGACCATATTTTAAATGCATATTAGAGAAATTTCTATTTATTTAGAAGACGATCCTTTAGCAATTAATAGACACACAGTGAGCATCAAAAATGCTATCACAGACTAGAGAGACAGCTTAGCAAGTAAAGGTGCTTGCACCAAGCCTGCCAATCTGAGTTCAATCCTTAGGACCTACATGCTGGAAGCATAGGACTCTCACAAGTTGTTGTCTGACCTCCATACATGTACATGGCATGTGCCCCTCAACACATACAAGTAAAATAAAATAAAATGAAATTAAAAGTTTTAAGATTGCTTATCATGAAAATCAAAACAGTTCCTAATTTTAAAAAGCACTAACCATTTAACAGGAATTGATCAATTGCTCTGGGCACAATGATGAGGGCGAAGCTGCTGATTCAGCACCTGATGTCGTCGTTACAAGGGGCTGGAAGACTTAGTGGACAGCCTAGTCTCTGTGCATAGAAACAGAGCTTTAAAATTTGAAATCTTCAGCTAACCTCAAAAGGATGTTTTGTTCCCTGGTTTTAATGATCCTTTTATCTCCTGAATCAGTTACTTGATTTGATGAACAATAATCAAAAATGAGAAAAGATAGCAAATTGACTCATCTATGTAAATACTTGCCTTTTATTCTCCAACGATGGGCAATACCCAGGGCCAGGGCAGGGGCTGTTTGTTATTTTCACCACCTTCTGCATAGTCAGATGTGGCCTGTAGTGAATCTTAGATTCCTCTGTATAAAAAGTGGTCCTAACCAAAACAGGGTCTGTCACTGGAGAGGCCTGAGCAGCTTGTTAATTGTGCTTTCTTATTTATTATGGCCTAATTCTTCCCCATCTTCTCATTGTTTTCCATATAAAATAGTCAATATGCTTTTCTTCTCATCGACTTACTAGCAAATGCCAGACACATGTTCTTGGCCCTTTCTGCGATGCTATGCCAGAATACCTGAGAGTGAGTCATTAATTTTTTAGAGGTTCCTATAGTTCTGAAACTGGGCTTGCTGCCAGTGGGGTCCACTTTGCTGCCTCCTCTAATTACAGTAGGTAGAAAGACAAGAGAATCTGTGTGCACAGGTATATACATACACAGAGAAGGGTGAGTGAACTTAACCTTTCTATCTGGAGCTGACTCTTGCTGCAAGACCAATAATCCATTCAGGAAAGCAGAGCCCTCATGACCTAATTACCTCTTGACAGTCCTATCTCTCCAAACTACTGAACTGAAGATTCATTTCCAATACATGAATTTTTTTGGGGGGGGGGAGAGTTTTTATTTTTATTTTTTTAAGGGATTCTACAATATAATGACACAGTTGTTTGCAGATAACATTGATGTTACTCAGTATGTCATACAATTAGGTAATTGGTGCATTTTGCAAGTATCTATGTCCAAATTTTGAACAACCCAAGGTTCCCATAGTCCAGTTGGAGAAGCTTGTATGCACANCTCAGTATGTCATACAATTAGGTAATTGGTGCATTTTGCAAGTATCTATGTCCAAATTTTGAACAACCCAAGGTTCCCATAGTCCAGTTGGAGAAGCTTGTATGCACAGCCATGTTGATCTGTTAGGAACCTTTTATCTGGGTGAATTTATACACGTGTGGACCTCATAGTTCAACATGAAGAAGTCCAAGCCCTCCTCAGACCTATTGAATCAGAACCTGCATTTTGGGCAAGGTTATTAAAGTTTCCAAAGCACAGCCTCATCTAGAACCTATGGGATTAATAGTAGCTTTAATGGTTTGGCTTTAATGATGTATTAAATGGTCATTGGCTAACTAGGGGTGAGATCCCTGTCATGCTCCTTCCCTGGGTCCCTGAGTCCTTGGCTATAAATAGAAGAGTTGAAACAGATGATTCCCCCCCAGGCCTATGATTGCATAAGTATCTTTCTACTTCCTCTCATTTATAGGACTGTGCCTACTTCAAAGCTCAGGCTGAAAAGCTTACTAAAAGCCAGGGTCTGCTCAACAAGGCACTGCCCTCAAATGCCTGTAATACAGGAGATAAAATGACACATAAAAGAAGCACCCATAACACAGTATCAGAGAGGGTTTCAATTGAGAGTCATACTGCATCCTTATAAGCCCAAATTCTCAGGAAAAGTCACAGTGACCGAAGCAAGCCCTTAAAAGATGACCGTGGTTTCTGTCCGTGAAGGAACAGACTGAATTACCTAGGACTTGAAGAGAACCATTAGCTAAATGCAGAGCACAGTGGAAAAGGCTCTCAAGAGAGAGGGCAAGGCCAAATTATGGGGAGCCTTACCTACCAGAATGGGGAGTTTACAAATGATGTAGTGATGTCAATTGAGAACCAGTACAATCGAAGGGCACTGAGGAAAGAAGTCATCTCATTGACCTGTTGGTCTCTCAGAGAGAGCTAAGGACTAGAGATACCCATGTGAGGCTCTGACAGAATCTAAACTTACATCCTTTAAGGGAATGTCCTACTAAAGCGGCAGGGGAGGAGCCACGGCCTCAGTGAGAGCACCACTTTGAGAAATGGATCATTAGGACTTAGTGACTGGTTGCTTTATGTGAAGGAAAAGGAGAAACATAGAGAAAGAGGTAATCATATCTTTGAGATCAAGAGAAAGGACTAATTGGAGTCAAAGCTGGGGTATTGACTCTGTTATGACCCTCTTACTAACAATGTGAATTTATCATGGAGCTGAAAGGTCCCTAACCCTTAGTAGCATGATGAAGTGGAAATGGGGTAGAGCAGTACATTCCTCGCATGTGTGGTAACCACACTCAGTCCTATAAAAACAAGCATATACAGTAATGCACCGCAGACATGCTTGCTAGTTGACTATGTCACTGGTTCACATATATGCTGTGCTGTGCTGTACTGGTTCTCATCATTTTAGAATACTATTTATTTTTAAAAGTTTACTATAAAGCAGTATGTGAGTCTGTTTCTGGACATGAGGGCATTGATATTAACTTCCACCACTAGAGCCGCAGGGCCTGCGGAGTTAGCTCTGCTGGTAAAGCGCTTCCTAACAAGCATGAGGATGTGAGCCCAATTCCCAGCCCCCGCATAAAAAGTCTGGCACAGCACAGCCCTGAAATCTCAGCACTGGGGAGATAGAGACAGGAGGATCCCTGGGGCTTGTGGCCAGCCAGGCTAGTCAGACCAGGGAGCTCCGGGTCCAGTGAAGGACAAAATAAGATGAAGGGCTGGTGAGATGGCCGGTGGGTGAAGGTCCTTGCTGCCAAATGTGGGGAAAGTGAGTTTGATCCCTAGAACCCACATGGTGAAAGGAAAGAACCGACAGCCACATGTTGACCTGTGACCTACACACACACACACACACACACACACACACACACACACACACACACACACAGATGTTCTTTGCTATTATCTTCCAAATGCTAGGATTGCCATTATACAATACTACATCCAGTTAGTCAATTTTTTCTCTTTCATATGCCACTTTTGTCTTTACATTTGTGTGTATGAGTGTGTGTGTGTGTGTGTGTGTGTGTGTGTTTGCACATGTGTGTGGAGGTCAGAGACAATTTTTCAGGAGTTGATTTTCTCCTTTCACTGTATGGGTCTGAGAGATCAAACCCAAGTTTTCAGGCTTCATGGCAAGTGCCTTCACCTGCTGGGCCATCTCACAACATGTATGTTTTATGTTGCTGCTGCTATTTTTTCTGTTTGTGGCATAGTGTCTCCTGTAGCCCAGATTCGTCTCAAATTTCAGATCCTCCTACCTCTACCTTTCAAGTCTGGGATTACAGGAATATACCACCACTTCCAGTTCATGTGGTGATAGGGATCAAACCCAGAGCTTTATCCATGCTAGGCAAGTGTTCTACCAACTGACTTACATCTCCAGCCCCCCATGTAGCATGGATTTAAGAATGCTGCAGTTTGAGGGGCTGGAGAGATGGGTCAACAGTTAAGAGCACTGGCTAGGTGCTAGGTAGTTCTAATTCCTAACACCCACATGGTGACTAATAACTGTATATAACTCTAGTTCCAGGGGATCCAACACCCTCTTCTGACCTCTGCAGGCATTGCACAACATGGGTGCACTTAAATACTTGCAGGCAAGACACTCATATACATAAAATAAAAAACAAGTAAAAGTTAAAAAAGAATGCTACAATTTTGACTACTTTCTTTTTTTATTAATTTTTTTAAATTTATTTCTGTATGTGTATGAATGTACTATCTGCATGCAAGTTTGTACACCCATATCGTGCAATGCCGAGGAGGTAGGAAGAGGGTATCGGATTCCCCTGGAACTGGAGTTCTCCTGGAATTGGAGTTTCAGATGGTTCTCAGCCACCATGTGGGTGCTGGGGATCGAACCCAGGTCTTCTGTAAGAGCAGTCAGCGCTCTTAACCGCTAGGCCATCTCTCCAGCCCCAACTACTTTCTATATAATGTATATACTTCGTTGTCTAATGCTTTCTTTCTATCCCTTCACACTATATATTAGGCATGATTATTTTCTTTTTTAACATCAGAATAACTTAGAAATATTATTTTCATAGTATGTAACCAACATTGTTTTACATAGTCATTTTTAGTTTATGACCCCACCTGCATTCCAGATCACCATCTGAATTATACGAGTTCTGTCCATTATTTTACTTTAAGTTTTATTCCAGTGAAACCTGCCAGAAATAAACTCAGTGTTGGCAGTCATAAAGTCTTTAATTTTCTCTCAGTTGGGAAAAAATATATGCCTTTTTACCCCAAAATGTGAAATTCTAGAGTGACAGGTCATTTCTCTCAGCTTTGGGCATCCATTGCTGCTGTTGCAGGTCGGGCTTCTAGTGTAATACCCATACCTTCAAGGGTGATGCTTCCTCCCCACTGTTTTTAGGGTTACTATCTGTGATGCTTCTGTGAGTGAGGCTTCCTATGATTTATCCTTATTGACCATCCATGACCTGAGAGCTGGTGTCCTTCGGTCATTTTGAGAAACACTCTGCCACGGATCACCTCCCTGCCATTCATTATCCCCTGCCACTATCTCTCTTCTGTGTTTTCAATTCTTTCATGTTCCTAGGCTGTATCTCGTTTATTTTCGGGATCTATTGTCAGCATATTCTTCCATTTGTCCATGGTATTTTCATTTACAGTATTACATTTTAATGTCTGCAAGTTGCTTGATTTTTTTAAGTCCATGGTCATTCCTTCTGCCTTCCTCCTTCCTCGGATATCCATCCTCAGTCGTTGCTTTTAACATTCTAAATGGAGCTGTTTTGTATTCTGCAGCCATTTACTGTCTTCGAGGGTCCTCATCAACTTCCTGTGCCACTTTTGGTTTCCATTCCTGCTGTTTTGTTGCTTTGTGTGGTTCTTCTTTATTACCGTGGTAGGCTCTTTTCCCATGGGAATTATTCTCGACCTGGACTGCTGACCTGTTCTTTCGCAGAGGGTTTGCATTTGCTTCTGCCAGTTATTTGCAGCAGCATCCCCCAGAACCATTTACATCCATATACCACTTTGCATGTCTCACACCACACTGATGGACCCACATGTGTTTAAAATAACGTAGTCAAAGGGAAATTCTTCTTTCAATTCATCCACAAAGTTGAAGTAGGCAAGTTTCCTCACGACTGTCTTCTATACAGAGGTACTTGTATTTTCCTCCTTGTGATTCAGGACTGGTCACTTTTAATTACACTAGCTTCTTATGGGGTTCTCTAAGGACTCTCCCATACTGTGTAAAGCCATCAAGTGTGATGTTCAAGGATTTCAGGGTTAGGAGAGACTCTCAGACCCTACCTTGCTCCGGTCTCCAAAACCTCTTCACCTCTCTCTTTAGGAACTGAATAGCCCTTGATTTCACATAGTACATTTCAAAAGACTTTCTATCTTTGACTAGTATTTCAGATGTGTAGTGAAACTAAGGCTTGAATTAGTGTTCATGTATGTGGTCCTATAGATTTTCGTCATTGTATTTATAGCATTTAATTTATATAGACTTAGAACTTCTAGTTGCATCTAGTGAAACCTTGATTTCTGCTATAAACTTTAATTTTTCAACTATTCTACAGGAATCATTGGCATTTATTCTGTCAGTTGTCTTTTGAAAATGAAATAATTGAGCTGGGTACACATTTCTAATCACAGCAACAAGGAAGCAGAGACAAGAAGGTCACTACAAGTTTGAAGTCAGTCAATTCCACATAGTATATTACAGGCTACTCATGGCTATGTGGTGTTTCATAAAAGCAAAATAAATACATAGAAGATAGCTCAATGATAAATAGGTACATATAGAATATTTGAGATGCAGTCGTAGTTAAATATAATCTGCTATAGTTAAATATAACCTTATTTTAATTGTTTTATTGTATTATGTAGAACTTTAGGGTCTTTCAAAATCTTTCAAAAATAACAGACTCAAAGGCTGGAGAGATGGCTCAGTGGTTAAGAGCAATGGATGCTCTTGCAAAGCACTGGGGTTTGGTTCCCAGCACCCACATGGCAGCTAATAACCATCCTTAACTCCAGTTCCAGGGGTCCTGACACCCTCTTCTGGCCTCTGGAGGCATTGCACAATTCAGGTGCACTTACATGCATACAAAACACTCATATGCATAAAATAAATGAATAAAATTAATAAAAATATTTTTAAAAAATAACAGAATCAAAAAACACAGGGGCACAGCTATATTCATCTAATTTAAAGGAATTGGTCTTATTGAAAATATTAGGAATATTTGAACTGTTATAGAAATAGAAATATAAACAATGGTAAAATATAAACATGATTTCTTTTAGACAAAGAACTCATTCCAGGAAAATTATGCTTAAACTACGTTTTAGAAAAATCATCTAATTTTCAAATTCACAGTATCTCAATTCCAAGAACACCTTTAAAAATAGAGATCCTTTTGTCTCCTGAAAGCACTTTTAGTAAAGGAGATAACCCTTCCTCTTTAACATGTCTGATTCCACATGAGACATTCTCTTCAAGTAGGGACACACACAACAGCCATAGGGAAGGACACAAAGCCTGGGGCAGCCCTGCCTAGCCCTCTAACCATCTGACTTTCTTCTAGTATGTTCGAGTATCTTTTGATACGAAACCTGATCTGCTGCTACACCTGATGACCAAGGAATGGCAACTGGAACTTCCCAAGCTTCTCATCTCTGTGCATGGAGGCCTGCAGAACTTTGAGCTCCAGCCCAAACTCAAGCAAGTCTTTGGGAAAGGGCTCATCAAGGCAGCCATGACAACCGGAGCATGGATATTCACTGGAGGGGTGAACACAGGTAACCAGAGTGGAATGGAGGGAGGCACATGGGCCATAAGGATGTCTTAATTTTACCCAAAGATGAAGATATTTATACCTCTCTACCTCATCTCTGCCCAGTGTTTCCACTCTCTCTGGTGTCCCCCACCCCTTGCTAGTTCTCCCTCCTTCCTTTCCTGAGTAATAACTATGCAGTGATTTCTCAACTCAGAAATGGGTTTTCTATGTAATGATGACTTTGTAGAATTTGTACATATGACTATGGATTTCACAGGATATTTTCAGTAGCTCGAGTTATCATGCATATCCAGTGGGGTTATTTTTGGGGGAGGCACTTTAAAAAATTTTTATATGCGTAAGTATTTTCCCTGTGTATATGTAAGTGCACTGTGTGTGTGCTGTGCTCATGGAGGCCAGAAGAAGGCATCAGATCCCCCTGGTACTGGAGTGATGGATGGTTATTAGCTGTCATGTGGGTGCTAGGAACTGAACCCAGGCCCACTCCAAGAGCAGCCAGTTCTCTTAACCACTGAACCATCTCTCCAAACCCTTCCACTGTTTTCTAATAGCTTTTGGTTTCAAATAGAATATCTGCCTCTGCTCTTTGAGAAATTTCAGACTTGGTACAAATAATGGTTATGCATGTGTATGAATATGCCTGTTCATGTGTGTTAAGTGTGAGTGTGCACATGTCATGGCATGTGTGTGGTGGTAGAGAAGAACCCCAGGTGTTGGCCCCTGCCTTTCCCCTTGGTTGTGGTGGGGTCTTTTGTTGTTCCCTGCTGTATGCATTAGGCTAGCTGGCCCCTGTGAGCCTCTGGGAAATCTCTGCCTCCCATCTTCAGTAAGAGCCTTGGGAACACAGACACTCATGCTAACACACCTGGATTTTATGTGGGTTCTTGGGATTCAAACTCAAGTCCCCAAGGTTTGCACAGCAAGTGCTTTATCCACTGGGCCATCTCCTCAGTACAATCTTGTTTTGTTTTTGTTTCGTTTTGTTGAATCCCATTTCAATCTGGTATATGAACTGTAATACTAATTCTAAATTATTATATGTCTATTATTTTAAATATTTCATTAAAATGTTCAGCATCAATACATGATGGAATCTAAACCTCTCTGGATTCCAAACACCTTCTCCTAATTGCTAAGTAAGTTTCTATATTGTGTTGCAGACATGTTGCCAAATCAGTTCTTACAAGCCCACTTGCAGTTAGGTACTTATCTACAGAACATTATTAATATGCAATAGACAATGGATTGGCTGTAACTTTGTTGGCAAATAGTCTTAGAAATTCCTACTCATAGTCATCTTGTAATAACTTCATACAAACTTGTCACTGGACCAACTAGCTTTAAATAAAATTATCTTAATTTTGTTTGATTTCAGTTTTTTGGTTGGATGAGGTATGAATGATACCTGTACTGCCAAATATCCTACATAGTTAGGATTTGTGAGCAATCAGCACACAGCTACATGGGCAGGGTTGCAGACAGCCTATGCCCAATAAAATCCCAGCCATTCCATAAGCTGGCAACGTCTTCAACTAACCTTCCTAGGCAGCTATTACTGTGACCCTCTTTACAAAAGAAGAAGCTTTCTTTCAATGACTGTTCAGGTTTTAGGCCTCACACTTCACTCTCCATAATAAAATAAGAGGCCCTTGTCTATTGTTATTGAGTATTTTACTTCCCTGATGTGAAGAGACTCACCCAAGAATTCTCAAGGATCAAAATCAGTTCTAACCAATCATCCGTGTTCAGGAAGTTGGAACATTGCTAATTGTTCTTCTTTTATAAAATGCATTGAATAACATAAAATAATTTACAGCTTAAATATTATAAACCAAACAGTTCCTCTCTAGTTCAGAATATGAGGCCCTAAATACAGCTGCTGAAGCTGCTAGTGGGAACACTGTGGCACAGAGAGCATACCCTGAGGCCAAACCTCCAACAAGGCCTCGATAGGTTTTGCATACTAACTTCAATATTCACAAGTTTACTCTTATTTGTTTTTAGGTTTGTTTTTAGCAGTATTTGTATGTAGAAGGTCCATATCAAGCTGACAGTAAAGGGGGCTTCTCCCTGAGCCTGGCAGCACAGCACACTTCAGGCTCATGACTATTCACAGGTTTATTTGATTTCTAAAAGGAAGCTCACTTCTGTGATCATATGACTACTTAACAACTGAGTTTTTGAGATATGTATGATCTCCTCATCATGAAGCTGTCCGGTGTGTTCTGCTTTTTTTTTTTTTTTTTGGTCTTTTCGAGACAGAGTCCCCCTGTAGCCCCAGCTGTCCTGGAACTCACTCTGTAGACCAGGCTGGCTTTGAACTCACAAACATCCGCCTGCCTCTGCCTCCCAAGTGCTAGGATTAAAGGCATGCGCCACCATGCCCGGCTGTGTTCTGCTTTTGTGGTTAGTTCAGCATACAGCTTCTGAGCCCTTGTTTGGGGTTAGACTGCTCCTGAAGGCACATCAAATTGAGCAACACACTGAATTCCAGCCTTCCCTTCAAGGAGTTTTCTGTCAGAGAAGAAACCTCACATGTTCTTATGCGTCACTCTAGAACACGTTGTGTGATGTATTGAGCTGCTAGGGACTCCCAAACTGCAATATATACAGGAAATCACATGCATCCAACTAAATGTTCATAGAGGAGATGGCACGGAGTATGAATTTTCCTGGAAGAATGTGCAGAATTTAGAATTTTGATAAGTGGAAACATCTTGTCTTAGAAAGTGTATCTTACAAGTCTTATATAGAAATGATTGTTGGATTGAATGAATTATTCTGCTTAGGAGATGTTGGCTAAGGGATCCAAGCCCCCAAAATTATAAAGGCCTTTTGCCTAAAAGTGGAATATATGCAAGGAGAAAGGCGGTAAGTCCCTGTTGTTGAAGACCTGGTGTGAGCATGAAAAAATGTTTTGAGATGTCACTTGCTAATATACAACTGGCCTCTGAAATGCAGAGAGCATTACCAAAGGCCACTAAAACAATAGAGCAAAATATTCATCTCCTTGAGACAAGCAAGACTCCTTCATCAGTATCAGCTACACCTCAACTACCTGGAGCTACTGTGCAACAGTGGCAGCCAAGTGTCTATATATATCCCAAATCTAATTGGCTATTAGCTCTCTCCTTGGAGGAATAACTCACAGCAGATGCCACAAGCTTATGTCCTCTAGTGGTTAGGAGATGTTATAAGCCACAATAAGAACTTGTTACCCTTTATAGAGAAACCACAGTTTGTGGATTAGCATACCATCCAAGCATCTGTGTCTATGCTCACAGCTTAGCTTGCCATAACAATTAGTACTGCTTAAATGCCTGTATATCCAATTGCTTGTGCTTTATTAGTAGGATTAAAAAGGTATCACTGGATAAGCTGTCAATTCACGAAGGGGATCAACCTGAACAGACTAGAGTCCAAAATGACATCTCCAGAGAAAATAGACTGTTTTGCTTCTCACCCACTTGTGCCCCTTTCCCAAAGCCTAGGAAACAACTTGCGGAAGAGAAGGCTTGGTAGAATGTAAGGGCTGCGGAGAGATTGGGGTGAATTGTGAGACTACAGCAATATAGACTGGACTCCTATTTGATCACCATGCTTGTGCATATAAGCTTCTCCAACTGGACTATGGGAACCTTGGGTTGTTCAAAATTTGGACATAGATACTTGCAAATTGGTTTTACATGAATGTTACTTGCATTCATTGCTTATGCTTAATAATTTGGCTCACTCCAAAAAAATGCACCAATTACCTAATTGTATGGCAAACTGAGTAATGTCAATGTTATCTGAAAACAACTGTGCTATTATATTGTAGAATCCCTTAAAAAAATAAACAAATAAAAGAGAAAAAAAAACAAGTAAACAAATTAAAAGCCTTGTTGATTATCCAGGACCCTAACACCTGGAACTAAGCTTATCAAGAGCCAGGAGAGCCTCAGTCACACTCTCAGAGTCCCGTATCAGTAAACTCAAAAGGATACACCAGAGCAGTCTAAGACGCCAAAGATGAAGACTTGGTACTTCCTTGTGCTAGAGTCCCACCCAAAGCCTGGTGTGCTAGAGCAGCTATCTACCAGCACAGCACACCCCTAGCCAAGATTCAGTGCTTTGAATTCAAGTGATTTTGTGTAATTATTTTCTCCTGAAGTTCTTTTTCTGAGAGAAGCAAAGATTCATTTTAATTTTGTTCTTGACATTTTCGAATATAATTGAATATTTATCTTAAGTAGGGTTAAGTTAATAAATTTCAGTATAATCACAATGTAAAAAATACAAATTAAGTAATATGCTTCATATTTGATTTTATCTACTTTATTACAAAATAAATATCTTATTAGCCTGTGCCCAAAAAACTTTCAATGGCTGTTTGTCACTTAACTTGGTCTGTGTTTGTTTGCTTTGAATAAATGTTTTTTAACTATATTTAAAAAAAGGGGCTGGAGAGATAGCCCAGAGGTCCCAAGTTCAGTTCCAGCATTCACAGGGCAGCTAACAGGCATCTGTGACTCTAGTTACAGATGGCTCTAACACCCTCTCTGACTTCCTTGGGGTTTTTACAGCATGGGTGCAGTTACATATGCAGGTGAAACACTCATACACATAAAATAAAAACAAATAAGCCATTTTTCAAAAGAAATGATTGTTTAAAAGGGATGTTAGAGGACTGAAACTTACATAGTCTTTAAGTCATTTATAGATAAGATATAGGGTCCCTACCATTTGTAAACTAAATTTCCTTGCTTTTAACTATGAGAGAGGCCATTATCAGCAGAAGAAAACAATTAGAATGATGAATATTAAAGGTTTATTTACACATTTTAGCATAAATCTTCCATTGAGTAAGGCAGCATTACAGCTAGGCTTTTCATATTATGCAACATAAATAAGAAGAGGAAATTAAGATTAATAAAATCTTACTTAAGTAGCTATTCAAATGGTACTAATTCATTCATAGACTGTAGTATAGATTTACTATTGTGTTGTATATAGTGATTTTTTTCCAGGATACAAAGTGTTGATTATTGGTTATACTAACAAATAATTATTTATAAGAAAAAGATTCTTTATATTTTATAGACACTACACACTTTTTTTTTTCCATGTAAATTACAGAAAGAAGTGCATTGTTGGAGTTTGTATCAAGTCTGACAAGTACTCTGGCATTATAGCCATACTTTTCTGTAGTGCCTCTTAAGTTTGTGTAGTTGGTATCTTAATGTGTCAGAACTGTGTGTTCAGTACCTCTTCCCCAAGGTTAGAGGCATTCATTATGTTCCTGCAGAATGATGGAAGGCCACTGGTTATTGTTCCTCTCTCTGATCCTAGGTGTCATTCGCCATGTTGGAGATGCCTTGAAGGACCATGCGTCTAAGTCTCGAGGGAAGATCTGTACCATAGGTATCGCCCCCTGGGGAATTGTGGAAAACCAGGAGGACCTGATTGGGAGAGATGTAAGTTCTTGGGCTACTCTTTTACATAGATTCTCGTGGAGGGCCTACCAGAGTAAAACTAGTATCTGTACTATGCACAGGATAACACTCTCTGTGACACCACCTCCCAAAGTCAAACTTATTTTAAGAAAAGTGACTACCTGTGTTCCAGAATCTGTTGAAATAAATTCCATGTTAATTCATTCTTTTAAGAAAGGCCAAAAATTTCACCAAGCCTTCACTCTGTGCTTCAGCCATGTGTTCTTGGTATGATTATACCAAAATGCATTTACACCATGTAACATCTGGCAACCTGAAGTGACCAGTCTCTAAAAGGAAAACTCCTGCAGGGCTCCAGCTGAGGACAGCCAAAGGGAGTGCCTTGTCTTCACCCCATGGCTTCCCTGGTCAACCCTTCCTTTCCTAAATGCTTGGCTGGAATGAAGTTAAGGACTCAAGTTCCTAGTTGCCTTGAAAGTCAATGCTGATTTTGAACTAAAACAAATATTTTCTTGAAAATTTAGAATATGCTAAAGAGACCTAAAATACAAAAAAAAAAAAAACACTTAGTAGTTTATCTTATTAACATATAATTCAATGATTTCATATGTAATGATTCGGAAGTCATTTTTAATATAATACTTTTATTGATGTTTTGTGTATTTCATGCATCATTTTTCAGTTCAATTTAGATACAATCCCCTTTCTCTTTCCCCTGCCCTGCCCCAGTTCATGCATTCTGCCATATATGTCCTGTATCTTTCTCTTGGTCTTTTTAAAGTTTTTCTCTGTGGAGGTTTGTTGCTTTGGGCAGAATTTGACTATATCAGTCCATTCTTTGACCCAGTCCCTCCCATTTGTATTGCTCAGAAATCATTTTGAAAGGGTCATAGGTTCAGGATCTCTATCATGAACTGGAATTATTATTCGAATTATGGTACCATTCTAGAACTTTCTCATTCATATAAACGATGAGTAAGTGAGAACTGATTATTTCTTTTCAAGACAAAGTAATGAAATAATACCTTCAGTTATCTAAACACTGGCAGAGAATGCTGGCTTATCATGTTACATGTTTGTTCATCTTGAAAATCTCATAGAATTAAAGGAAACAGGACTTCTATTACCTTTACCTCCCTCTCAAGTTGGAAGAATCATTCCCAATCTTTTTCTGCCAATTCCACTTTTTTCTTTTCTCATTATTTCCCCCTTGTATACAAGTAGGAACTTACGCATGACAGTAGGGCTTAAAGTTTTCTGATGTCCCAATTGAAATGGTCTCAATCTTAGAACAGAGTCAGAAAGTTAATCATGTACTCAATAAGATGTGTGTCTCCATTCTGTCTGCTCCCAAAGGTCTAATAAAAGTAACCAGTGGCTTAAAGAACCAGGTAAGCCGGCAGAGAGATCCATGTGAACAGGAAATTAGATATCCAAGATGAGTGAATAGAGGTATCCAGCACTCCCTGTTCATAAAGAACCAAGTCTGCTCCCAGCAGAAACCCAATGTTCTATATCTTGGAAAAGGAGTTATTGTCTGGGTTTGAATTGCTGTAAGGGTTAGAAACTCCCTGTCTGTCCCAATCCCTGAGGGATATTCACAGAGATCCAGAGTGACTGTGACTTAAATCCCACTGGGTGCCTATTAGGAAGTGAGTGTAGTGACACAGAGAAAGGCAAATCAGGCATTTGCTCTCTGTGACCAAGGGTTAGCCAAATAATAGGGCCTGTTACTGACAGGTTAGAGAGTGAATGATATGCATGCTACTGCTAAAGGAATCACAGGGTTGAATGATAGTCACAGCTTTAGCCAAATACTACTTCAAAAAACTTGACTTGAGCTGAGTGTGGTGGCACACGCCTTTAATCCTAGCACTTGGGAGGCAGAGGCAGGCAGATCTCTGTGAGTTCAAGGCCAGCCTGGTCTACAGCCAGAGCTACAGGGAGACCTTGTCTCAAAAAAACCCTTCTCCTCAACCCCATCCCAGGCAGACACATCTTTTTTTTTTTTTTTTTTTTATTATTTTTTTTTGTATGTGTATGAATGTATTGTCTGCATGCAGGTCTGTGCACCCGTGTCGTGCAATGCCGCGGAGGTCAGAAGAGGGTCTTAATAGAGAGGAATGGTCCTGCCAGGGCTGGGTATGAACAGCACAGACATTCCTGGAGCTGCATGGACTGCAGGCTTACATAAGTAGGGCCTGAAAAACCTTCATTACCCAGTAGGGACACCACTTCAGTGGTGAAAGTAAAATCATACGCTGATCTCCCATCCACACCACGTCTGCCTGAACTGCTAATCCCATTACATGCATGGTGGGCAGTGTCATTTGTTCTCTCCAAGTCCACCCAGTACATATTGTGCCCAAAGTCATTAATCGCAGCCAAAAAAAAAGCTATAGAAAGTCAATACCATGATGCCTGGCTGGAAATTAAAGGCAATATTGCATGATTAAATAGACATGAAAAATGTGTCTTCATGGGCTGGAGAGTTGGCTCTGCAGTTTAGAGCATTAGCTGTTCTTGCAGAAGACCTGGGTTCAAATCTCAAGACCAACAGGATGACTAACAACCATCTGTAACTCCACTTCCAGGGTAGCTGACGCCCTTTTCTGTCCTCCTCAGAATTGCATGACATGGGTACACATACATACATGCAGTAGTAACAGACATACATGCAGTAGTAACAGTCATACACATGAAATAAAAATAAGTAAAAATTTTTAAGTATTTCTTCATGAAAAAGACATTAAGAAGTCCACCTTATAAAACTTGCAGTGATACTTGCTCCAACACACATGATAATCTCAAAGAAGGAACACAAGAAATATGAAAAAATCAGGGCAATATTATACTTCCAAAAGAACACAGCTCTAACAACAAATTGAAAAGAAATAAATACAGATGAAATATCTGATAAGAAAGTAAAAGAATTATTATTTTAAAACTCAATAAAATGCAAGAGATAAATTTGCATGCCATTAGGAATACAGTATAGTGTATGAATGAAAAGTTCAGCAAAGAGATACAGTGTTTGTCTTCCAT
This sequence comes from Rhizomys pruinosus, assembly GCA_009823505.1. Lineage (NCBI taxonomy): Eukaryota > Metazoa > Chordata > Mammalia > Rodentia > Spalacidae > Rhizomys > Rhizomys pruinosus. The sequence goes on along the minus strand of VZQC01006291.1, from coordinate 1,411,622 downwards.
TGCTGTGAAAAAACACTCTGACCGACACCAACTTGGGGAGGAAAGGGTTTATTCAGCTTACATCTCCTGGGTCACAGTTCATCACTTAGGGAGCCCAAGGTAGGAACTCAGGGCAGGAACCTGGAGGCAGGAGCTGAAGCACAGGCTATGGAGGAATGCTGTTCACTGGCTTGCTCCCCTGGCTCACGCCCAGCCCGCCTTCTTATACCGTACACACAACCTGCCCAGAGTGGCACTACTCATTGTGGGCTGGGCCCTCCCACATTGCCCGACAATCAAGACAATACTCCACAGATGTGGTCACAGGCCAGTCCAATGGAGCCAGTTCCCCAACTGAGGCTCCCTCAACCCAGGTGTGTCAAGTTGACACTAAAGCTATCCAGCACATACAGATTCTGAAAAACAACCAAACAGAAGTCTTGAAAGTGAATAGGTGAATAAGCCAAATTAAAAAACTCAGTTGAAAACTTCAAAAACAGAATAAGCAGAAGAAAGAGTATCTGAACTTGAAAATGGGTTTTTAAAAATATCTCTATCAGCAAAAAAGAGAATAAAATAAGAATATAGAGAGCATTCTAGGACTATGAGACAGAATTAAATAAACAGGTAAGGAGAAATAAATTAATAGCAGAGAAACCTATTTAATCAAATTATTTAAAAAAAACATTAAGAGATATGGAAATCTAGGAGGTATATAAGACTACAAATAGCCAGTCTGGAAAGGAGCTTTACAACAGCATAGTATTTCATTGCAAGACAAAGAAGTAATTCTCTAATCTTCAAGAGAAAAGTGCTGAATCCCAGTGAAGGGTATTCCCCTTAGAGTCAGCAGAAACTCTACAGGCCTGGAAGGAAAGGAATGCTGTGCTCCAAGTGCTGAAACAAGTATCAACCAAGAGTACTAAACTCAGCGTGTTTGTCCAAAGAAAACTCATCCCAAGACAAGCAAAATATGATGAAATTCATGACCACCAAATCTGCTGTACAAATGATTTAGAAGGCTGTCTTATAACTAGAAATAAAAGATAGAAAACTACAATCATGAAAACAGGTGAAAACATAAATCCCACCAGAATAGCTGTAAAAAGAGAACTTGAAAAGAATCACTCAGCAGTATAGTCAACCATCAAAAACACAAAGTTGAACAAGAGAAGAGAAGAACAAAGAATATTCAAAACAGCTAGAAGAAAATCAACAAGATGGTAGGAATAAGTCCTTCTCAGTAATTACCATGATTATAAATTGACTAAATTCTCCAGTTAAAAGATACAACCTTGGAACCAGGCAGGATGGTGCACACGTTTAATCCCAGGAGGCAGAGGCAGGCAGATCCCTGTGAGTTCAAGGCCAGCCTGGTCTACATAGGGAGTTCTAGGGCAGCTGGGGCTACAGAGGGACCCTGTCTTGAAAAGATTAAAAAAAAAAAAAAGATACAACCTTCAGCTAGTGAGATGGCTCAGTGGGTAAAGGTGCTTGCTTGCCACCAAGCCTGATGACTGGGGTTGCATCCCCAGGACCCACATGGTGGAAGGAAAGAGCCAACTCCTGCAAGGCTTCCATACACCAGAATGAATACATGGTTTTAGAAAGCCGCAAGTATGAAAAAATAAATAAATAACAAAAGACAGTCTCAGTCTAGTGGAATGGGAAAAAAAAATCCAACAATGGTCTCACCACACAAATTCATTTCACCAGACTATGTTAAGATGCAAAGCCCTCCAGTTCCAGGGGAATCCGAGACCCTCTTCTGACCTCCGCGGCATTGCACGGCGCAGGTGCACAGACCTACATGCAGACAGTACACTCATACACATACAAAAATAAATAAAATTAATTAAAAAAATTTAAAGAATATGAAACCTAAAGCAACCCAGAGTAGCTAATTACACATGAAAAATAGATTTGGGGACAATACTATAAGAAGAGCTGGGAAGGGGTCATTATATAAGGATCAAGGATCAATTCAGCAAGAGGATAAAATGATTGCAAATCTACTTATCTGTCAGAGCCCTCAATTGTATAAAACAAATACTATTTGACAAAAGGGAGAGAGAGGCTCCAGTAGAGCAATAGTGGGGGAGACTCCACTCTATCAATGGACAGATCTTCCAAACAAAAAAAAATCAAAGACATATCAGATTTAGAATACACTATAGGTCAAATTTGCTTAACAGTGGTTTATAGAGTATTCCATCCAACAATGGCAAAATACACATTCTTTTAAGCAGTACATAGAACATTCTCTAGAATAGACTATATATTGAACCACAGAACAAGACTGAGAAAACTGAAGCAAACTGAAACATGCCCTGCATCTTTTCAAATCACAGCATATTAAAGTTAAGAGGTCAACAACGAAAGGAATTTTATAAATTACACGAGTGCATGGACATGGAAAAACACGCTGTGGTATAAACAGTGGGTTATCAAAAAATCAAGAGAATTTTACAGTGTCTAAAAGAGAAATTTATAGCAGTAATGCCTAAATCAAAACTATATTTCAAATTATTAACTCAAGCATTTGAAGAATGTAAGGAAATAAGAACACAAGCCCAAACATAGTAAAGAGGAAAAAGAAAAATTATGAACATCAAAGCATAAACAAAAGACCAGAAAAGGTTGATGGAGCAAAAAGTTTGCTCTTCAGAATAAAAGTTGAAAAATCTTTAGCTAAAGTAGTGAAGTAATGAAGGAAAGAAAGAGAGAAGACCCACATAAAATCATAAATGAAAAGGGAAATGTTGCAGCCGATACAATCGATCACTAGGGACTATTATAAAAAAAAATTGTGTGAAAACTTGGAAAACCAAAAGAAATGGACAAATAGCTGGTTACATATGACCTGCAGAACTGAGCCATGAGCACATAAGCAACCTAATAGATTAATAATAAGTAATAAGACAATGTAATAAAAAGTCTCAAAATGTGGCTGTAGGGTTGGTTAGTGGTTAAGAGTACTTGCTACTATTGCAGAGGACCTGGGTTTGGATCCCAACACTCACATAGTGTCTCACAACCATCTGTAATTTCATCTACTGGACTTCATGAGCACTTCTGGACTCCATGACCACATGGACACACACACACACACACACACACACACAATTAAAAATAAAATATATTTTTAAAACCAATTGAAAAGGGGCACCCTTCTAAATTTATTCTCTAATGCCACCATTACAAAAACCAGACAATAACACATGTAAAAAGAAAACCATGATCTCAATTTTTAAACATAAGTACAAATTCTTTCAGCAAATTTCTATAAACCAAATACAATAGCACATCATAAGTATCCACAAAGATCAGGTCGGTTTCAATCATGGCATGCAAGGATGGTTCAACACACAAATCAAGAAATGTAATACAGCATTACATCAACAAAATGAAGAATGCAAAAATCGCAACAAGGAAAAAATAATATTCAACATCCTTTTTATGATAAAGCATGACTTAACTATATATAAAAGCTACATAGTAAACTATATGTGTGAAAAACTCAAAGCCAGCATCATCGTGAATAGGGAAAAGCTGAAAGCATTTCCTCTGAGATCCAGAGTAGGACAAGGAGATCACTCCCAGTGCTGTTCTGCAACATAGTTCTAGAAGTTGTAGACAGAGCAATTAGGCAAGAGAAACAAAAGGTATACAAACAGGAGGAGAGAAAAACAGATCATTTGCAAATCATATGATTTGATAGATAGAAAGATTCCACCTAAAGTCTATTAGAACTGATAAATTCGGCAAAATATAGGACACAAAAATTGCTATCTTTTCTACCTGCCAATAATTAATTTTCTGGGAAAGAAATGAGGAGGCAATTGTAAAATTTAACAAGTTTTTTTAAGGGATTCTACAATATAATGACACAGTTGTTTGCAGATAACATTGATGTTACTCAGTATGTCATACAATTAGGTAATTGGTGCATTTTGCAAGTATCTATGTCCAAATTTTGAACAACCCAAGGTTCCCATAGTCCACTTGGAGAAGCTTGTATGCACAGGCATGTTGATCAGTTAGGAGTCCAGACTATATTCCTGTAGTCTCACAATTCATCCCTATCTCTCTGCAGCCCTTACAATCTACCATGCCTCCTCTTCTGCAGTTTGTTCCCTGGGCTTTGGGAAAGGGGCACAAGTGGGTGAGAAGAAAACAGTCTAATTTCTTTGGAGTTGTCATTTTGGACTCCAATCTGTTCAGGTTGTTTCACTTCATCGGTTGACATAAAAAAAATAATGTCTTAACTGGAAATAAGTCAGTTCCAGTTAAATGGACCAGAGGACATTGCTAAATGGAACAAGCCAAACACAGGACAAGTAGTGCATGTTCTGTCCTACATGTAGAAGCTAAAAAAGTGTTGCTAGGAAAATAGAATGATAAGTACTAGAAATCAGGAATGGTGAGTGCTTGAAAAGGGGGGAGTTGGATTTGATCAGTATATGATATATGCAAATACAGAATATCACACCAAACCCAGCCAATATGTATAACCAGTTAGCATGTGTCAGTAACATTTTCAAAATATACATATAGCAAAAATTAGTTTTTTCTAACATAAGAAATTAAAGTGGCACTTTACACAGTACACTTCAAAAACTGCAGTCTAATTTTTCAGTAAATTAATGACAAATATTTGTTTCATTTTGACGACTTTACTACTTCTCCCAAATGGGTGAGCTGGAGTGTACATGGTTTGTTAGGCTCTTTGGGGTAATAGAGTTGGTTTTTCAAGTTGCAAATTAGAAGTACTGCTCTTGGCCTCTAACCTTTATGACATGTTTGTGGTACATTTTTAGATCTCACAATTCTAATGAGATTATTAAAAGTAGAAGGTCAGACACAGTGGTCCAAGTCTATAAACCCCAGCCAAGAGGCTGGAGCTGGACTAATTCAAATTTAAGACTAGCCTGGGAAACATATGTCAGGGCAGGGCTCTAAGCACTCAGCTTAGAACCTTGCACTTAACAGATACTTCATAATGCTGATGAAGATGGATTAGATGGGATAGAATCTAGACTTCATGGGGAAAAAAATCATCAAAAAAACCACCATGATGAATCTTATCTCACTCTTCACTTTAAAGCAATTTCATCTCTAATATATTTCCAAGTTAAACCATACTATAGTAAAGAGCAGAGTATTTCTTTTTAAAATTAAAAAAAAATTGTTTTTATTTTATGTGTATGACTGCTTTGCCAGCATGAATGTAAGTGTGCTATGTGCATGCAAGCTCGTGGAGGCCAGAAGAAGGTCTCCATGGAACTGAGAACTCCAAGATCCCCTGGAACTGAAGTTATGGGTGGTTGTTAGCCACCATGTGGGTGTGGGAACGAAACTGGGTCCACTGGAAGAGCAGTCTTAAACCAGGAGCTATCTGTCCAGCCTAGCTTATAAACAACAGAAAAATATTTTCTCACAATTCTGGAGCTGCAGGGTATCTTTTCACTGGAAACTCACAGGAAGAGACTAAGAATCTCTGTGGGATCCTTCTCACTAAGATCCTAATCCCACTACCCTCCATATTTGAGATTTCAACCCTATAACTTAATTACCTCTGAGAGACCTTACCTTCAAACACCATCGCCTTGTGGGTTAGGATTTAAATGTATGCATTTGGGAGATGAACCGTTAGTCCATTCCTCTAACTTAAAAGTACCTGGAAAGGGGCTGGAGAGGTAGCCTAGCAGTTAAGAGCGCTGACTGCTCTTGCAGAGGACCCGGATTCGATCCCCAGCACCCACAGGGCGGCTGAGAACCATCTGTAACTCCAGTTCCAGGAGAACTCCAGTTCCAGGGGAATCTGACACCCTCTTCTGACCTCCGCGGCATTGCAAGAAACGGGTGCACAAACCTACATGCAGACAGTACATTCATACACATAAATAAATAAATAAATAAATAAATAAATAAATAAATAAATAAATAACATAAAAAAATTTAAAAAAAATCTTTGAAAAATATAAAAGTACGCTTGGAAAATTGCGGGCCATGGATGAGGTTGCATGCCCCTTTTAATCCAAGCACTTGCGGGAGGCAGAGGCTAAGGCGGAAATCTTCTGTGAAGTTCAAGGCCAAGCTGGTCTACAGAAGTGGATTTTCCAAGAACAGCTGGGGCTAAAATAAATAAATAAAAAAAAAAAGCAAAATAAAAAAAAAAAAAAAAAGTACCTGGAAAGTAAGAATTTATTTAGTTTCTTAGTAAATCTCAATATAATACTTTGCATGATACTAACTATAATTTACTGAGCTTTTGAGTATCCCCTGTAATGTAATAACTTTATAAGGTATGTATTTTTTTATGAATTAGAACCAAAATTCAAACTCTTTCCAAAGACCATTCCTCTAACTATTAGCATACCAAGTAAACTGAAAAAATATTTAGGCAGGTGTGGTGACCCTCACCTTTAGTCCTAGCACTTGGGAAGCAGAGACAGGCAGATCTTTGTGAGTTCAAGGCCAGCCTGGTCTACATACCAAGTTCCAGTACAGCTGGAGCTACAGGGAGACCCTGTCTCAAAAAAGACCAAAAATAAATATTCAATGATAGAATGTTTTTATTGTTATTTGAGACATTGGCAAATATCTTATACCTATAAATTGAACTAGAACATATACTCAGTAAGTAAGAAAAATCCTTTTCTTCATCCTAAAAGAATCTTGGCTTGGGTAGATGATTATAAAAGCATTATAAGTATAAAGTCAAGAACTTTATGGATTAAATTTTATGGATTAAACTATTATGGATTATAATTTTTACTTAAGACATTTTAAATTTAGATTCCTTACTTTAGAAAACAACTTAGCCAGAATAATAAGTGACTGAAAAATTTCTGAAGTCTTTATTATTTGTCTTTAGCCAAGCCAGATTAACCAGATATAAGTCAAATTAGAAATCTATAATCAGATGAAAATTTTTTCATTTTAACTTGAGACATTATGTTTTCCTAGATTTTCTAACACATCTTCTCATTCACTGTTGTACTTGTAACAAATTACAAATTTATCTCCATGATTTATAGCTTTCAAGAATTTCTATGTTTTATTAAAAAGTATTCTTTTGATGCTGTATTTGTATTTTAAGCCAAGAAACATCAAGGTCAGTAACAGGATCAATTGCTAATTTGAATGTAGTTATCAGCTCAGCACATTCGCTACTTATCTTTGAGGCAAGCCAAATATGACCTCATATTATAAACTCAAAATACTTCCCAACAGCGGCCCCAGCATGAGGTTTGGATTAGATAAGATATGCCCACAGGATGTGAGAGGAAAAGGTCAGAGACAAGGAAACACACCCACATCTGTTAGTTATACAGGACAGAGCCAATGCTTGCTGAGCATGGGCCACATTCAGGTTTAGGACTAACTGCCTGCCTGGGCTGGAGAGATGGCTCAGCAGTTAAGAGCACCGACTGCTCTTGCAGAGGACCCGGGTTCAATTCCCAGCACCCACAAGGCAGCTAAGAACCGTCTTAACTTAGTTCTAGGGGAATCCGACAAAAAAAAAAAAAAAACAATTGCCAAGACTGCAGTTATAGTCACTTCCATGGGAATCCAGCTTCAGCGGAGGCCAGGATAAGTTTGATTTGGGGCATGCTCATTTTGCAATTCCTTTGAGATATTTCCAAGATAACTTCTGGCAGGTAGCTCAGTATATGCAAGAGAAACAGAGGAAAATGATGCGCTTACAAATTCAGATTTAGAGAGCATCTCAGATAGATAACAGGCCACCCCACTGGATGGTGTCACCATGGGAGACTGGACAGAGAGAGGAAGTAGACCTAAGTCCTGGTCTCCAAAATTTAATGGCCATGCAAAAAGCAGCCAGCAAAGGAGAAGATTCAAGTGTCTGAAAGGTAGCAGCTAAAGAGAGTCATGGAAGTGAGGGTAAGAGTGTGCTTCAGAAAGGCAGTACAAAGGGATCAGTAGATCAGTAGTATGAGAGGCCAAGGAAGGTGAGGACTTGGAACCATCCGTCCAGTTGGAGATAGGTATCACTGGCAATATTGGTAAACAGGTGTTTCAAAATAATGACAAAAAGGCATGCGTGTTCATGAGCAGGAGAAGCAGCAAAGACATGTAGATGACACCAACCTTCCAGAGGGAACGGGGAGAAGAGATAGAGGTAGTCCACAGGAGGCACGGTGTGAGGGATCTGTTTCTTCAGGAGACGATGGATTTGAATTGCCATGTGAGTGATACATGGGAATCTGTGCAGAAGTCTTTGAGGGGTGGTAAGGTGACAGTCCAGGGCTGAGGAGGAGAAAAATACCTGTACACTGGAGAAGAGGGAAGAATCTACAGCAGGGGGTTGGTACTGATATGGTAAAAGAAATTTAGCTTGAAAGTTTATGTTACCAGTGAAATGATAACACTTTTGTCCAGCTTATTGCCAACTTTCCAGACTCTTGTGCATAAACTCATCTAATTATCCAAATGGAATTCAGATGTTAATTTCACTATTATCCTCCCCATTTTACTAATGGTAAAACTAAACACTTAGAGATTTAAGTCACCTGTCCAATGATCCAAGTGTTTAGTAAATGACCATGTTGGGATTTAAACCAAGGCTACCAATACTGTATCATTACCTGCCACACAAGGTTGCTTCTCTACCATAAGATCTGTTATTGATTTGAGTTTACGTTTGCATTGTTCTTTGAGGTTTATGCCTCAAAAGTTTGTTACTCTTTAGAATACTGATGCTTATGATGGGGTTATATACCATAATACCACTGTAACTCATAAATAGTGCAAATTGAAAATGCATTTATTATACCTAACCTACCAAACATCTACCATAAACAGGACATTTATATTAACCTATGGTTGAACCTACTTTGTGGCAAAATATTGACTATCTCATGTTGTCTACTGACTATAGAGAACAGAATTGGTTGCTTACCTTTCTAACTGGATGCTGTGACTTGCCACTGCCCGGCATCATGATGGAGTACCATTAACAAAATAAGATCAAACATAGTAGTGTCTACTGAATAGGTATTGCCTTTTGCACCATCATAAAGTTGAAAAACCACAAGTTGAACCATTGTAAGTTTAGTATTATATCTCAATAAGGTGATTGTAATCAGTCTCTTATGTGGAGACACAGAGAATATTTAGAACATTTAAGGTAATCCTTAGGCAACTGGCAAGAATATAGGAACAGAAGTTAGATTATCTGCCCAATAGAAAGGGATGTAATTCTGGTCAGAGGTGTGAAGACTGGAGGATGTTAGTCTCTACCCCAGTGGAACAGGCATCAAAACCAAGCAGGCACAGGGCAGGGATAGAAGGCTTGGACTAAAGAATATCAGCAATAATGAAATTATTTGCACTTAAGCAGTCAAGAAAAGAAGACAGGGACCTGCAGAGATGGCTCAGCATTTAAGAGTCCTGAGTGTTATTGCAGAGGACCTGGGTTCACTTCCCAACACCCATATGGTGGCTAACAATTGTCTGACACTCCAGTTCCAGGGGATCTGATGCCCACTTCTGACCTCTGCAGGCACTGCAAGCATGGCTACACTTAGACACATGAAGGCAGAAGACATACACATAACTTGGGAGGCAGAGGCATGCAGATCTCTGTGAGTTCGAGGCCAGCCTGGTCTACAGAGTGAGTTCCAGGACAGCCAGAGCTACAGGGAGACCCTGTCTCAAAAAGACCAAAAAAAAAAAAAAAAAAAAAAAAAAAAAAAAAAAGAAAAAAAAAGACATACACATAAAATAAAAATAGTAAATAAAATATTTTAAGAAAGAAAAGATATATTTAAGGTCTCAAAGGAAGATGATAATGCTAGTAATACAAATTAATCTATTGGGATATAAAAATTTCATCAAAACTTAGTGGCTTAAACAACAAAGACTGATGGTCTTGGTTTCTGGATGAGGAATTTGTGAGTGGTTTGCCTGGAGAGCTCTGCCTAAGTCTCCTCAGGCGATAGAGACAGAGCAGTTGGGTGGGAACACTGAAGCAGCAGAGGTACAGAACCCTCTTCACAGCTTATGCACTGGCCGGCTGCTAGGAGTTCCTGACATGTGGGCCTCTTCATAGAGCTATGATAGCTGTCTTTCCAATGAGGCACTAACTTCCTCCAGAGTAAATGATCTGACAGAAAGCTAGGAGAAACCCTTTGTGCTCTGGTTTTGGAAGTCACATACTGTTTTATTCTATCCCCTAAAGTCACTGCATCCAGCTTGGTCTAAGAGAAACATTCCAAAGCATTTCTAAATGCTGTTTAAAGCTGCCACATTAGGGGCATAACAATCCCAAAAGTTAGGAACATCTTTCAGCACTCCAGAGCACATGGCTTCCCTCAGAATGGGCCAAAGAGAAGTGAGTCCCTTTAAGTATAAAGTATGAAATGAGAGCCATGAAACTCTCTATCGGAGTTTGTCGTCTGAATAGTCCTTTATACACGCGTGGCTGACATCCACATGATCTGCTTCTCTCCTGTGCTGGCTAGCAGTTCTCCCGAACTGCTAACTTCAAGGCTGTCCCCTGCCTGCAGGCAGACAATCTCTCAGCTTAGCTCCAGCAAGGAGAGGGGAGGGGACCGCAAAGGATTTTACCCCATGGAATAGAAAGACAAGGACAGACATACAGACAGGGACTCAGAGAAAGACCGAGGGAATAGACTCAACTTTAATGAGACAGTTCTCTGACTTCTTTCTCAATATGTGCTGGCTTATAAGGAACTTCGAGTCTCTATGTGGCTAGCCGAAGACACTGGACCAACATATCTCACTTTGCAGAGCCTGCACAGTTCCCTCTATAAAGTAAACATGAAGCAGACTACTCCATGCGAGCTTGTCTTCACAGTAGCTAGCATGCTAGACATGGTCAACGTATGTTCACCTTATTCTGCTCTAAATTAAAGCCATGCTGCTATTAGGGGGAAATCACTCTTCAGGCTGCCTGCCCCGTCGTCTGCTGCTTGCCTGGGGCATGTTGATACACACAGCTCTCTGGGTAACGGGTCTACCACTGCAGAAGGCATGTGATTGATGGCACAAAAACTTAATTTAGCCAAACTAGATTCTGTTACAGAAAAGAATCCCAGGTGACCAAGCCCCTGTTGTGTTAGAGAAAGAACCATAAGATAGAAGACACTGACCATATCACATGAGAGAATGACTTTGTCTTTGTATCCAATAGGCACAGAAGGTCATTATTCTGTATTAATTTGAATCAGCAAGTGTGCTTTTTAACACAGCTCTCCAGACTCAGATGTCAGAGGTTGGAAGCCTTCAGAAATAACAGACAAATCTTGTTCTTTACAGATAAGAAAACTATTGCCCCAAAGTTTTTTTTACTATATCTTGAACATTTATTAGGAGGCATTATCTTGACATATGATCATGCATCTTAGGTCAGCACATTGCTATCACACATAGCTTTTCCTCAAGAAATTTATGAGTGAATCAATGGTGAATTCAGATATCTGCCCAAGGTCATAAATTATCACCTCCAAGAACTACACTACAGCCTCTACATGCTGATTTCTTGCTAATACTCTTGGCTGAGACCATGGCATACTTGACAACACTTGGGAACTCCAGCAGCTATCTTATACCAGCCTGCGAATGAGTGATTTGAGCCTGTCTACAGAATATGAATGTCACAGTCTGATCAGCCCATAAGAGATGCTCAGTTTTGCTATAGCCTTGATGAATCCAACTATTCCTGGCAATAATAGTGTTCCTGCTAATGCCTTGAATAAACCCTCATATGACCTCCACTTCATAGACGCCCCTCTCTTTCATAGTTAAGGTACATAGAGGCTTTGTAAACCAGAATTCTATCAACTAGCTAGTATAATACTAAAAGATATTCAGTGGGTTAATGAGCAAAGGAAAATGTTCTCACTCTTGAGGGGCAAGGAAAAAAGGTTTTCATTACTAAGAAGTATTACAGCCCATGATCCCCAGAGAGTAGCAGAGGTTCAAATTCACTTCTAAGTAAATGTTCCTTCTAGTCACAGAGTTGGCTATACTTAGCATCATGAAGACTCACCTCATTTGAAAGCCTTTTAGACACCATTCAACCTTTCTTAATTCAAGTGCACAGCTGCCTTCTCAATTCTCCTAAGGAGCAGTGCATAACGTAGACTGTCCTATAGTCTTAGTAACCATCATACCCAGTGGAGGCCAGAACCATTGGGACTTAACTTTCCCACATTGCTTGGAAGCATGCTGTAGTAAGCCACCATTTCCATCCTTCACAACAATGGCATAATCACTTTCACCAACATACAAACTCCCAAAAAAGTTGTCCTCTTTTTGTGAGCTCTTAACAATGAAAGTGATTGTGTAACCTCCAAAGTTTTGTCAGAAAGGAATGTCCATTTTTATTCATACTATAAAAAAAGACAATTTTCTTTCTATTTGGAAAACCCATGAGAAAGATCAGCAAATCTTTATAACTCAAACAAAAAAAAAGACTGGGGTCATGTTTGTAACGAATAATATTAAGTAGATTTTGTAGGCAAGTCAGACTAAAATACATTTCTCTTAAGTACTAGGAAGTTATTTCCAAACTTTTAGTTCATCAACAAATAGTTCCAGACCATCACCTCCTTAGACGCCTGGGAAAATGTAACAGAGAAAACATACTTTGCATATTTTGCCAACAGATGGTTGATGATTCTCCTTCCCTTACATTGATTTAAGTCTCTTGTGTAAGACAAGATCAGTGATTTCTCTCATATTGCATTTTGATCTCTGGCTTAAAGCTCAAAGCTTAGCTTGTTGCTGGTAAGACAGAGCAGAGTTGGGTGAGGAACTACCATTTATAGAACACTTATGAGGAGCCAGGTGTGGTGCCACATGTTTTGCAGGTGTGATCTACAACAGTCCCCATAAAGTCAGTTTTATTGTTTCCCTCTTTTCATGTATTTTTATTGAATTTTTACACATTTCATACAAACCATCTGATTGTCTTCATACCCCATCCCCACTGGCACCTCTCATAACCCACCCCCTGGATTTCATCCATTCTGTCATCCATGTTAAGGCCTACAGAGTCAAGTTAGTGTACCCAGCCATCCCTCAGTGCAGGTTCCTCTGCTGACGTCTAGTCAGCCTATCTAGAGTCACTCCCTTAAAGAAGATCAGCTCTCCCTCACCCAGCAAGAACCAGCACCACTGCTGCCCCCACGTAGCTTGCTGTGCCGTCGTCGTTGTTGTTGTTGTTGTTGTTGTTGTTGTTGTTGTTAGGCCTTAAAGCTGAGGTAAGATCATTGATTTATTTTCTCCCATAGCATCTTGCAATGGTGTCCTCCAAAATGATGAGAGCTAGCCTTCAGGGAGGTGGCTTGCAGGTCAGTTCCAGCTCATAGCTCTGTGTCTGAAGTATGTCCTAGCTTCAGGAATAGGGTCTTACTTCAAGTTCTTGAAGGCAATCAAGGGCTGTGGCAACAGCCTGTATAATCTTGAGAGTCTCTTGGACTATGGCCAACAACCTAAAGGAAGGTTTCTCCTGTCTGGCACTTTTTCTTGTCGTCATGTAGCCTTCAGCTCTGCACATGGACACATGTAGAGTTATTATATATGTAATTTTTCAGTAGACTTTTGAATTAATACATTTCCCTCTGGGTTTTCATACCACCTAAGCATTATTCTCTCTCTCTCTCTCTCTCTCTCTCTCTCTCTCTCTCTCTCTCTCTCCATCCCTTCTCCCTCCCCTAGTTAACTACCCCCATCTTCCTGTTTCACCCTCGATAGGACCTGTCTCCTATGGCACCCCTCCTGAGCTCCTTCCCCTTTACCCCCCTGGTTCTTATAGAACCCTCTCTGCTCCCCTCCCAGTTACCTGCCCCCATTTTACCCATTTCCCCCTTGGTAACAGCTACCTGCTCCTGCTGTTCCTCTCTCAGGTTCCTTCTTTCTTTTCCCCTCCCTGGTTCCTTTCAATTTTCCTGGCTCTGCAGTTATGTCAGGATATATACTCACATAAAAAGGATTTGCTGCTAAGATCCATAAATGAGGGAGTACGTATGTAATTTATCTGAGTCTGTGTTACTTCACTTAATATAACAGCTTCAAGTTCCATCCATTTACCTGCAAATTTCATGATTTCATCTTTCTTTACCTCTCAGCAGAACTCCCTTGTCCACTCGTCAGTTGAGGGACACTTAGGTTGCTTCCATCTCTTAGCTAGTTTGAAAAGAGCAGCAATAAACATGGATGTACAAGTATCTTTGCAGTAGAATGTGTCCTTTGGGCATAAGTCAAGGGGTAGTATAACTGGATCATATGGTAGGTTCATTTTTAGTTTTAATTTTTTAATTTATTTCTTTTCATATGTGTATGAATGTACTGTCTGCAATCCCATGTCGTGCAATACCGCGGAGGTCAGAAGAGGGTGTGGGATTCCCCTGGAACTGGAGTCAAAGACAGTTCTCAGCCGCCATGTGGGCACTGGGGATCGAACCCGGGTCCTCTGCAAGAGCAGTTGGTGCTCTTAACTGCTAGGCCATCTCTCCAGCCCCCATTTTTAGTTTTTTAAATGCTCTCCACACTGCCTTCCATAGTGGTTGCACAAGTTTGCAAACCGGCCAGCAGTGGATGAGTGTTCCCCTTTCCCCACATCCTCTCCAGCATTTAGTATCATTGTTCTCTTGATCTTAGCCACTCTGACTGGGATAAGATGAAATCTTAAAGTGGTTTTAATTGCAATTCTCTTATACTAAGGATGTCGTATATTTTTAAGGTGTTTTTAGACATCTTTATTTCTTTGTTTGAGACTTCTCTGTTCAGATCCATAGCTCATCTTTTAATTGGGTCATTTTGTTTTCTTGATTCTTTGTTCTTTTTTTAGTTCTTCATATATTCTGGATATTAAACCTTTTTTAGATACATCACAGGTGAAATTTTTTTCTCACAGCGTGGGTTTTCTTTTCACATCTTTCATTATTTCTTTTGCTGCACAGAAGATTTTTAGTATAATGAGGCCTCATTTATTGATTGTTGACCTAAATTCCTGAGCAACTGATGTCTAATTTAGAATGAACTTACCTATATCTTGTAGGTTACTGCTGATGTTTTCTTCTAACGATTTCAGAGTTCCTGGTTTTACATTGAGGTCTTTGCTCCATTTGGAGTTGACTTTTGTGCAAGGTGAAAGATAAGGATCTAGTTTCATTCTTCTATAGGTGAAGATCCAGTTTTGCCAGCACCATTTGCTGAAGATGCTGTCTTTCCTCCATTGACCGTGTTTTGCCCCTTTGTCAAATATCAACTGGGAGAAATTACATGCACTCGTGTTTGGGTCTTCAATTATGTTTCATTGATCTATGTGTCTTGCTTTGTGTCATTACCATGTTTTATGACTATAACTCTGTAATACAGTTTGAGATCCGGTACGATGATGCCCCTTGCGTTGCTCTTTGTGCTCAAGATCACGCTCACGATAGAGGTCTTTTGTTTTTCCATATGAATTTTAAGGTTTTCTCTAATTCTGTGAGGAACTTCATGGGGATTTTTATTGGGATTGCATTAATTTTACAAATTGCTTTTGATAGGTGGTAATTTTCACAATATTAATTCTTCCAGTCCATGAGCATGTGAGGTCTTTCCATCTCCTGGTGTCTTCCTCAACCTCTTTCTGAAAAGATTTAATTTTTTCATTGTGGAGATCTTTAATGTTAAATTTATTCCTAGATATTTTTGAGGCTATTGTGAATGAGAGGGTTTCCATGTACTCCTTCTCTGATTGATAGTTATTGGTTTGAAGAAAAGCTAGTGGTTTTTGTAGATTAATTTTGTAACTGTAACCTGCCACTTAACTGAAAGTGTTTATCATTTCTAGTAGTTGTCTGCTGAAATTTTGGGGATCTCTTATGTATAGTGTAATATCATATCACCTCCAAGTAGGGATAATTTGACCTCTTCTTTTCCAATTAGTACTCTTTTAATTTCCTTTTCTTGTCTTATTGTTCTACCAAGAGTTTCAAGGACTATACCTAAAAGGAGTGGAGATAGTGGACAAGCTTGTCAGCCTTAACTGGTTCCTGATTTTAATGTGAATGTTTCCAATTCTTCTCAATATAGAGCCATGTTGGCTGTGGGCTTGTTGTATATAGCTTTAATTATATTGAACCTCATTTTTTAATATAAATGCATGTTGGATATTTGTTAAAGGCCTTTTCTATTAATATTACCATGTGACTTTTGTTTTTTAGTCCATTTATATGATTTGTTACATTTATTGACTTATATATATTGAAGCACCCTCACATCTCTGAATTAAGGCTGACTCGATCATGGTGGATGATCTTTTTGATGTGTATATGCAGCTTGCATATATTTTGTTGAGAACTTATGCATCTATGTTTGTAAGGACATGAGTGTATGGTTTTCGTTTTCTGGTTGTGTCTTTGCCTGATTTTGGTATTGGAGTGATGCTGGCTTCATAGAAGGAGTTTGGGAGTTCTCCCTATGATTCTATTCTTTTGAATAATTTAAGCAGTATTGGTTGTAGGTCTTTAAAAAGAGAGAATTCCACTGTGAATCCTTCTGGGCCTGGGCTTTTTTTTAGTATGGAGGTTTTGTATTACTATATCAAATTCGTTATTTGTTATGGGTCTGTTTAAGCTGTTGATTTCTTGGTTTAGCTTTGGTGATTTCCATGAATTTAGATATTCATCCATTTCTTTTAAGTTCTCAAATTTACTAGAGTATAGGTTTTTACATTTTAAATTCCCTCACAATATTCTAGATCTTTTTGATGTCTGTTGTGATGATTCCCTTTTCATCTCTGATTTTGTTGATTTGGATTTGTTCTTTTTCTCCTTTGGTTAATTGGGCTAAGAGTCAGTCTGTCTATCTTGTTTATCTTTTCAAAGAATCAGTTGAGTCTTTGAATTGTTTTCTGTGTTTCTATTTCAGTAATTTCTGCCCTAAATCAGTTATTTCTTTTTGCCTGCTGAGTTTGGGTTTAATTTGCTCTTGACTTCCCAAAGTCTTGAGTTGCAACGTAAGGAATTAATATTTCTAGAACACCTGTTAGGAGCCAGGGATACTGCCATGTATTTTGCAAGTGTGATCTAAACCAGTCTCTACACGGTCTTTTTACAAATTAAAAAAGTGAAACTCAGATTCACGTAGCCATGGACAAAACTGGGACTCCTTCATCATTCAGTTCTCAGGATAGCCCGGGACTCTGCATATCTTCCACTAATGAGGACATTAGAGAATTATGCTTTTCAAATTTATATCTTCCATTTTCTGCAGTCAAACCCTCTGCCAAAATGTGGCCACCTTTAACTTGATTATCCATAAGATCTAAAGAAATGGGATCAGTATGATAAAGAAATTAAAATCCATGCCATGACTGATTTAGCTGTACAGAATTCCCAAAAAGCTGCTGAGCCATGATTCACAAGTCAGGAGGGTCAAAAGATAGAAGACAGAAGCACAAGCAGCCTTTAGAATCCAGTAATGGAGAGAAGACGGGCACACGGGCAGGTGATTTAATGACTTTTTGTTCTCAGATATGGTGAACACTCAGCTTGGTCCACAATGATTTTCATTCTTGCATTCATTTAAAATGTTCACTTTTACTGAGAGTATTTAAGTAAATAAAACCTTGGCGCATGTGTGTATGTGTGTGTGTGTGTGTGTGTCTGTGTGTGACAGCATAAATGTCTAAGGTTCACTGTCACATGTAGTTTAACCTCCAAAATTCCCATGTCTTATGCCTCTTGGAGAACTGCTGTGGTCTCCCCATGACCTCTGCCTCCTGGCATGGAATTCTCAGGAGCTGCTGCTAGAAAACAGAGCACAGTAACTAGAGCATTTTGCTTTGTCCTGGGCACAATGCAGAGGCACTTTCAGAATAGGAGAAAGTCTTTCTCCTGAGCCTTTCAGCAAAGCATTAATATTTATTGACCTGCACTGCCCTGTATAATGAATATTTTATTATTTAAAACGAGTGGCAACAAAATGGGAATTTCAACCACAAGCAACCCACTCTTTCAGTGATAGAGAGCTCAGATTGGGTTTGCAATGTACTGACTCTCTATTCTAGAAGATTCCCATTCACTGTTTTAGACAAGGCTACAATTTACTAGATGCATCATGTGCCTACCAGAGGCCATGATCAAGGTTATCAGCTTGGTTTTCATTATCAATAAGAGGCAAATAAACTGGAATTTTGAGTTGCCATTATATTAACGCCACATTTAAAAACTAGAACACTTGTTCACAGGACTAAAGACTATTTTAAAAGCTCAGATTTACATACACATTTAAATTATATCAGTGCCCCAAAAAATTCTGAAAAGGGAGGATGCCCCTCCCAGACTTGAACAAAAGCACGCCTGTCTCAAGCTTGCCTATTCATTCATTCACTATTTATTGAGTGCATTTTATTTTCCAGCCACATTGGGCCATGGGGTTTTGAATCAGCATCAAGGTTAAAAAATGACTTCCATCCATTTACCTGCAAAGTTCATGATGTCATCTTTCTTTACTGCCAAGTAGTACTCCATTGTGTAGATAGATGTACCACAGTTTTGTCATCCACTCGTCTGTTGAGGGGTATTTGGGTTGGTTCCAGCTCTTTGCTATTGTGAAGAGAGCTGCAATAAACATGGATGTGCATGTAAAAAAAAAGAAAAAAAAATGACTTCCATGAGCTCTTCACTCCCTTACTAAAGACTGGCCTTACTAAATCGCTTTGTAATTCCTTTAACACACTACTCAATCTTACTACAGCATTGCATGGTGAGTTATTGTATACTAGAAAATGCAAGAGCATCTCATCTGTATAATTAATGGACACAATGCACAAAGGCACAAAAATTTAAAAACCCAGAAGCATCTATTTCTGTCCTGTTGATTTCAGTGATTTAATGCAGCTATAACTGTGCCGAGACTCTACACAACAACCAGCCTGTTGAATGTTCCCTTTTTATCCTCTTGAGGATGAGTTCCGGTTATGTGTGTACATTCTTGGATAACTTTACTTATCCATTTTTCCATTTCTGCATCTACAAAATGAACATAGCAATGTAACATGTGGGATTGTTACAAGGAATGCAGATACTATGTACAAAACAAGTTAAAGGCTATCCTGAGATGGCTCTATTTTAGATAGTGTAATCCATTATGAAATTAAAATAAAAAAAAGAAGATATAGAAAACAACAGAGTTAAACTTAGGTTAATTCAATTTTATCTCATGAGACAATTATTTTACATTCAATTTATTTCATACCTAAAGTGTATTAAGGGTAAAGGTGATTTAAAAAAGAAAAGAAAAGAAAAAAAAAAAAAAACAAGGGCTTCAGATCACTAAGTAGAATTGGCCAAAAAGACCACATTTTCTCCAAGTGCAGGAACTGACCCCCACTCTCCACAGTAACAGTTGTTCTACACTGCCTACTAAACTATGGACATGGCTTAAGAGGACAAGAAATAAATAAATTAGGTTTAAAAGGTAGGTTTGGTTCATTAACAAAATGTCTATTTTAAATACTTTTGTTGATGATTTGTATATTTCATACATAATCTTTCAGTCCAATTTAGACACATTCCCCTCTCCCTGCCCCACCCCCCAGTTCATGCCTTCTCCCATACATGTCTTGCATCTTTCTCTGTCTTTCCAAAGTTTTTCACTGCAGAGGCTTGTTGTCTTGGGCAGATTTTAACTGTATCAGTCGGTTTTTTGATCCAGTCTTTATGTTGTTATTGTTCCCTCCCCTTTGTATTGTTCCAACATATGCCTATATAACCATCACATAGGTATCAAAATTATGACATCTGAAAATAAACTGTATGTTTATTCCAAGATACATTTAAGCATTCACATTTTCCCCTTTAATTTTATATTACTCTAAGATATGAATATGTACCTTTCACCCATATACAGTAATTATAGAGTCTGAAAATAAGTGACAGGTCAATACTAGAGCCCATTAAGAGATTCGCATTATAATAGCACAGTTCCTTTCAGATAAAAAGAAATATAACAACAATGTTGTTCAGCATGCCTTTCAACTGGGGATTTGGTATTAGTAGCCACAAATGAGGGTAACTGAAATTTACCTTTTCCCCATTTGTTTTATATTATTCTAAAGTATGCATACATATTCTTCCCCCATATACCACAATTACAAAATCTGAAAATAAGCAGTAGGTTCATTCTAGATCCCACTAAGGTATTCACATTATAATGGTACAGTTGCTTTCAGGTAAAAGAAAAAAAAAAAAATATATATATACATATATACACCATACACACACACACATACACACACACACACACACACACACACACACACACTCTCTGCTCAGTTTGCCTTACTACTAGGTATTTGGTGCTAGCATCCACAGATGAGGGATACCATTCGTCTTTTGTTTATCTGGGACTGTGTTACTTCACTCAACATAATATCTTCTAGTTCCATTTACCTGCAAAGTTCATGATGTCATCTTTCTTTACTGCTGCATAGAACTCCATTGTGTAGATGTACCACATTTTCTCTATCCACTCATCAGTTGAGGGGCACTTGGGTTGGTTCCAGCTCTTCACTATTGTGAAGAGAGCTGAAATAAACATGGCCGTGCATGTATCTCTGTGTTAGGATGAGTCTTGTAGGTACATACCCAGGAGTGGTATGACTGGGTCAGGTAGCAAGCTCATTTTGAGTCTCTTAAGGGTTCTCCACGCTTTACATTCCCACCAGCAGTGGATGAGTGTTCCCCTTTCCCCACAACCTCTCCCTCCTGTATTGCTCTTTTTGCTCAGGGCTGCTTTGGCTATTTGGGGTCTTTTGTTTTTCCAAATTAATTTAAGGATTTTTTAGGAATTTTAATCTGGATTGCATTGGATCTGTGTATTAGTTTGGGTAAAATAGACATTTTTTACTATATTAATTTTTCTAATCTATGAGCATGGGAGGTCTTTCCATCTTCTGATGTCTTCTTTAATCTCCTTCAGGGATTTAAAATTTTCGTTGTAAAGATCTGTGGTGTCTTTGGTTAAGTTCGTTCCTAGGTATTTTATTGTTTTTGTGGCTATTGTGAGTGGGAAGTTCTGTCTAAATGAAACAACCAACAGCATGTTACTTTTTTAAGGTAATGAATACACAAATTGTGTAGATTTGATAAGTAAATGCTTCTTAAAACATAGTTTTACTTTGAATGGAATTTTTACCATTAATCTTGCTTCTGTTCAAAGTAACTCTAGGAAGATGTCAGCTACACCTCTGCTGTAACAAAGAACTAGTGTTTTTCTTTCTGCTCCTCTGGTTTCTATCCTTCTCCTTCTCATTTCTTGTTTTCTCCTCCCTGACTCTGACTTCTTTTCCTACCTCTAGGTAGTCCGGCCATACCAGACCATGTCCAACCCAATGAGCAAGCTCACCGTTCTCAACAGCATGCACTCCCACTTCATCCTGGCTGACAACGGAACCACTGGAAAGTACGGAGCAGAAGTGAAACTCCGAAGACAACTGGAAAAGCACATTTCACTCCAGAAGATAAACACAAGTAAGTAGGCATCGTTGCCACTACTGCACTTGTAGAAAATATGCTCAAGATGATTAAGCATGCCATGCAGCAATAATATAAAAACTTGAGCAAGCTGTATGTGCAGGCCATTACCCCTCCTGGGCCAGTGGTTAGAGTGAGAGGAAGTTATCTGAGGGAGGATAGCTAGCAGTACCAGGACACAGAGCACAATTAGGTCACTCAAGCTCATTCGGCGTATATAAAAATTTCAGCCCCATCTGGGGTTTAGGAATGCAGATGAGCTTTCTTGCAAACTTTTCCTACATCTTTTCACAGTACTCCAGAGAAGAAAGGCACCCCAGAGAAATTGCTTCTATTTATTAAGCTTTTTTTATAGTGACTAAAACAGAAAAACAAAATCAGGTTTTGATCTTAGCACAGATCTGGCTGTGCAAAGGGGTCTCACAGGAACTGAATGTTCTCTGAGCTGAAGCATCCCAGAAGAGCATCCATCCTGAACAGGACCTAATTTTGTCTCTGTGATATATATATATATATATATTCATTGTCTCTAGATATGCATACATTTTGATGTATGTGTCTATTTATGGCATATCTGATGGCTACATTAACATCCTCTCCTAAGGACTCATGATCTCTATGGTAAAGTTATCATGTAAACATTCTGCTGTAAAAGACAACAGTCTCATAATCATCCACTAAGGATCCTCACAAAAAAAAACAAATTCATAAAGTGGTGTGTGAGACTTCAGTGTCTTGAAAGCTCAAACTGTGTGATAAAATCACATATATATGTGAATATATACATATATATGTATATACGATAAAAAATATATAAACATATATATATGTGATTTTATCACACAGTTTGTGTTATAAATATATATATGGTCTAATAGATTGAAATTCCAAGTCCTGTAGTTCCAACAAACAATAGATTCCCTTTGGTTACATTGCTTTTCAAAAGCCCAGTGTAATGTGGTTCAACTTGTCCAAATCCCTTTTCTCTTTTCTGCCTCCATTCCAGGTAGTCCTTCCTTATACACAGAGCTGGGATGTTGGGCCCCTGTGAGTGTAACTTCTTCTTCCCTCCTCTGTAGTTTCGCCTTTAAGAACTACTGCTAGTTACTCAGCCAGGCTTCACATTTTTTGTCCTATTCAGATGAAGTCTAGAATAATAAATGTTGGTTTAAATCTGAAATTAAAGGTATATTAAGAAACTTCTTTCCAAAATCTTTGCAAACAAAGCCCATAGCTACATCCAAGGTAAGCATTTCCTGGGGGGAAAAGAGTAGAAAAGGCTTTAAAATAACGAATCCAGAGGCTAGCAGAGACCACCTCTAACAAAGCATTACTATCAGCAGGTGGTAAACTTTGCCAAAAATATCAACACTGAACTTCACCACACTACTGATAGGATGAATGGGAAGATGTTCTATGACTCATACTATTAAAGGTTTTTGTAAGCTAAGGTGTTACTTTCTGTTTGACCATCAAGTTAAGAATGAGAGCTTAAAGAGAAATGAGCTGAAAACAAGACACAAGAACAAAGAACCAAGGAATGAATTCAGGGTCAAGTTTAGTACCTGGTAATGAAAAAGGCTGTCTGGACCAGCAAAGCCTGTCTGTCACTGTGCCAGGCCCTTGGTGGCTGGCTCCTGAGCCAGCTACTTAGTAGTGTGAGGAGCAGAGCTAGGTGTGTGGTTGGATAGTTAGGCACTCAGCAAAGGAAATGCAAGCTGGAGTCAAAGCCATTCATGGCCATTAGTTGAGCCTTATGCCTTACAAGTTGCCCAGAGGGAAGGCTGTCTTTGATGTATAATTTATGTGCTAGAAGGGCACCTTTCTCCAAAGCTTGCAGAGGTGCTGAATTTCTAAGTGGCCTTTGGGGGAGGCCTGGAGTTGGGTCAGGAGCAGCAACCTTAACTTCAATGAGCAGCAGAGCCCATCCACATGCAGGAGGAAGGACAGCCGATGATTAGGGACACTGGAGGAGACCTCACCACATGCTGGTCTGTGGGTGGATAGCTCATCAGGAACACAGCGCATCTCATGTATAGAGACAGTAGGCCCTTTGCTTAACCAACAAGCCAGGAAGCAGCTTAGGTCCATATAGACAAGTGAGTAACCCAAACAAGTGCGGTAGAAGAGGGGCATGAACAGACTCATAGTCAGCGAATATGAGCAGTGGAAAGAGGTGGGTTACAGAATCCCAGAAGGCCCCAGAAATCACAGGAAGTTAAAAGGCACAGGGGCAGGGATATGTCCTTGAGCTTCACAGGAGTTACAGCCTAAACTTAAAAAATGGTAGTGACCCCATTCATTGTGATTTACCTGCGACTATCTCAAGATTCCCCCTAGTCTCAGAAAAACTGAGACAATATATCACTGTCCCCAGGCGAGTGAATGACATCTCAGTCCTAAGGTTGACTTTACTTCTTGCTGCAGTCAGCCCCCAAGGACGAAAGGAACACAAGCTCCTGGGATGTGAAGAGCAACCCAGACTCCCTGAAAGCAGAGCTTACCATTCCGTTAGCAGTGTGGAGAATGGCCCGTGACAATCACAGAAGCCCCCAGAACAAAACTAACAGGGCAAAAGACCTGGTCATGACATGAGCCCGAGAACACCAACTTTTAAGGTAGTCCTGCTCACTGTTCACAACACCAATTCTACTTTCTAATCTGGGTGTGCCGTTTTCTTTACATCATGATTAGCAATTGGTTGTTCATCTTCTCAATAATTAAATTTTATTTCCTAGTTTATTCTAAAAATTCCATTTATGTTTTCATTTCCTGCTTTAAAATCAGAAATACAAAGAACTCAATTCCCTGAAAATTAGACTCTCTACCACAGCAATCCTGCTTGCCCCCTCCTATACCCACGATGCCCCGGCGACGTCAGAACACACTCAACACTTCCCCACTGAAGCACCAGACCTCATCACTCAGGGGAGCCATGAACACAGCAGTAGCTTATACACAAGCCTGTTTTCTTACATAAATGGCATTAGCTTCTGGAGAATTCTTTTAAATAAAAGTAAATCCTGCCAAGCGTGGTGGTGTGTGCCTTTAATCCCAGCCTTTGGGAGGCAGGGGCAGGGGGATCCCTGTGAGATTAAGGCCAGCTGGTCCACATAGTATGACTTCCAGGTGGGCTGGGACCAGGGAGACTGTCAAAAACAAAAGTAAATCCTACTTAGAGCACCCATAAGCCCTTTCTCATCAGTATGCCAGTGATCAAGAACACAAGCACCAAAGATGTTTTTATATTTCGCATGCATTTGACATCCATTAATAATCCATCCACCTGCCTCTCCATCCTTTCTGTTAATAGTGAGGAGGGAGGCACTGTCAGAGATTACTGGTGGCTGTTTGATTTTATTTCATTTTTAATACTTTTATTGATTCTTTGAGAATTTCATGCAATGTATTTTGGTCACTTTTCCTTCATGTCCACTCCCCGATGCTGACGCACCCTACCCAACTTCATGTCCACTCCCCCATGCTGACACGCCCTACCCAACTTCATGTCCACTCCCCCATGCTGACACGCCCTACCCAACTTCATGTCCACTCCCCCATGCTGACACACCCTACCCAACTTCATGTCCACTCCCCCATGCTGACACGCCCTACCCAACTTCATGTCCACTCCCCCATGCTGACACACCCTACCCAACTTCATGTCCTCTATTATTATTTTTAAAAACATATCAAGTCTAATTTGTGTTCCCCAAATCCTGTGGAGTGTGACTCCATCCACTGACGCCTAGTCAACCTAACATTGTATCACACCCTTAAAGAAAACTGTCTCAGCCATTGACTCCCAGTATGTCCTCTGCTAGCTTGGTGCTTCTTGCCTGCCTCCACCCACCTCAGTGCTGGGATTTTTGTCTGGTTTGAGCTCGTGTAGGTCTAAAGCATGCTATCACAATTGCTGGAAGTTTCTATGTGGAATTTCACTCATGTCTATAAACACTATGTCTTTAGTCACCCCTCTGGGTCTTACAATATTTACCCTTCCCCTCTCCCACAATGATCCCTGAGTCTTGGGAGGAGAGGGTATGATATAAGTGTCCCATTTAGGATCAAGCACTTCACAGTCTCTTCTCTGCATGTTGACTAGTTATGGGTCCCTGTGTTAATGACCAACTGCTACAAGAAGCTTTTCTGGTGAAAGCTGAGAGATTCATTAATCTACAGTTATATCAGTAAGTCATTATGAGTCAGTTTCATATTATGTCCATTTAGCAGAATAACAGTAGTAGGTTTCTCTCCCATGGGCTGTCTACCCTCAGGTACCTGGCCCTGGCAACAATGTCGGGTAGGGGCTCAATCTTGTGAAGTGGGCTTTAAGTACAACCAGGAAGTAATTGGTTCCTCCCATAACATCTGTGCCACTATTGCACCAATGGGCATCTCTTGGCAGGCCAGTCATTATTGTAGCTCACAGGGTTCACGGCTGGGTAAACTTGATGATTACTTTTCTCATGCTATGCATGCATAGCACCTTCCAGCACTATGAAAGCTAGCCAATAGAGATGAAGCTTCAAGGTCAGGAGCACCTTGATTTCTCCTTCTTTGCTCTACTGTACCTGTATGTCTCTTGCCTTCAGTCATAGGTAAATTCTGGCAGGTGGACAAAAGCAGTGGCAATAGCTAGTGTGAGGGTCTATGGGACTTCCCTGATAAACAACCAACTCCAAAGGAGAAGAGGAGTCCTTTTCCAGTGTGGGGCTTTTTCATTTGCTAGCCTTTGGTGTCTGGTAGATGTATTGTCCCATCCCCCCATTATAGGTGTATTAGTCACACCTGTTGCTGTGATAAAACACCATGACCAAAGGGACTTATAAAAGGAAGAGTTTATTTGAGCTTATGATTGACGGTTCCAGGGAATTAGAGTCCACTATGGCGGGAGGCATGGCGGCTGGAGCTGGAGCAGCAAGCCGAGGGTCACATCTCGCAATGAGCACAGGAAGCAGAGAGCACGACTGGAGACTGAGAGGCTTGTTAAACTCACTAAGCCTGCCCCCAATAACTACTTCCTCTAGCATGGCCACACCTTCTAAGACCTCCAAAAACAGTGCCACCAACTGGAGACAGATGTCTGAACACTCACAGCCTATGGGGGACACTCATTCAAACCACCACATTCCACTCCCTGGCCCCCATAGGCTCCTGACCATATAAAATGCAAAATGCATTTAGTCCAACCTTAAAAGTCCCCATAGTCTTTACCAGTTTCAATGCCATTCAAAAGTTTACAGTCCAAAGTCTCTTCTGAGACTCAGGCCAATCTCTTAACTGTAAGCTCCTGTAAAATCAAAAGGCAAACTACACACTCCCAATGAACAGTGGAACCGAATACGCATTCCCATTCCAAAAGGGAGGAATAGAGGCATAGTGAGGAAATACTGGATCAAAACAAGACCAAAAGCCTGCAGGGCAAACACCAATCCAGTAGCTCCATGTACGACTTCTGGAACTTGACTTCCAAAGGGCTTAGATGGCTCAGTTCTTCCAGCTTTGCTTGCAACATACATCTCTTTCTTAGGCTGGTACCACTCCCTGTATGCAGCTCTCCTTGGCAAATATCTCACAGGTCTGGCATCCTGAATGTCTTCTTGGGGTCTCCGCTGCCAACCAGGCTTCACATTCACAGCTTCACACAATGGCCTATCAGGGCCTTCTTCATTCAGGGACGGCTCTGCTGCACTCTGCCTGGCCTCTGTGGCTCTCTGAAACTGTGCATGAAGAACTGATGACCCCTTCACTCTTGCAAACTTCATGCCTCTAAAGCCAGCACTACGTGAAATTGCTGAATCTGGCTGCAAGTTTGGGATGGACTCTCTCCTACTTTAACCACATTTGCAATTTTTCTCTGCTCTGGACTTGTTGGAGGATTAGCTGGGTGTGGTCTTGCCCTGAAGGTATTGATTCTGTTGTTTACTTGTAAATCTTGAGGCCTCTCCTTAATCACTTTAATCTCACCTTTCCCATTGTTTACTTGTAAATATCTAGGCCTCTCCTTAATCACTTTAGTCTCCTTATGAAAGGGAGCCTCTCCTTCACATGCCTTGGCCACACCTTTAATCTTCCTAGTGTACTTTTCAGATCCAAACTGTACATTTTGCATTTCTTTCTGCCCTATCTGCTCTTCTTCACTGTAGATCTGCACAATATTCACCATTAAAAGCCACACCACCATTTCCACGTTAGGCTGTCTTGAAATATCCTCCACCAAAGACATTAGTCCATTGCTTTTCAACTTAGCATCAGGCAAGCATTTGGGCTGTGGGCAAACTGCTGCCAGACTCTTTATCAAAATATCCCAGTTGCTGCCTAAGTCTTTAATTTCCTCTGGAACTACATTTTTTGCAGCCATGCTTTCTTCCAGGCTTCTACTAAAATGGCCTGTTAAGCTCTGCTTACAGTTGTCAACATCTTTTCTAGCCCAAAGTTCCAAAGTCTTCCACATTTCTCCAAACATCCACATGGTCAGGTTCTTCACAGCCAACAGCCCACTCTGTGGTACCAAATAACTGTATTAGTCACCTTTCTGTTGCTGTAAAAACACCATGACCAAAGGAACTTATAAAAGGAAGAGTTTATTTGAGCTTACGATTGACGGTTCCAGGGAATTAGAGTCCACTATGGCGGGAGGCCTGGCGGCTGGAGCTGGAGCAGCAAGCCGAGAGTCACATCTCGCAATGAGCACAGGAAGCAGAGAACGCGACTGGAGACTGCGGGGCTTGTTAAACTCACTAAGCCTGCCCCCAATAATGTACTTCCTCTAGCATGGCCACACCTTCTAAGACCTCCAAGAACAGTGCCACCAACTGGAGACAAATGTCTGAATACTTAAAGCCTATGGGGGACACTCATTCAAACCACCACAATAGGGTAATGCCAATTAAACTCTTTATATTGTATATGTTTGTATTTTAACTGGAGTTATGGATGGCTGTTAGCTGCCATGTGGGTGCTGGGATTCAAACCTGGGTCTTCTGCAAGAACATCCAGTGCTCTTAACTGATGAGCCATCTCTCCAGCTCCATACCTTCCTATAGTACTAGGTTTCCCTATGACTTTTTCATAAAGGCCTTAGTGTTAGTTTTCTCTCCCCATCCTCCCTTCTCTGATATAGGAAGTTACCTGCTTTAGAGCACTCTACATAAAATTATTCTTTTAATAAATAAATATTCATTGAATTCTTGGTAGATAGATACCATTCTTAAGGTCTGGAAAATGGGAACAAATAGTCCACTGAACTTAACTCAAGGAAAAATAGAAACAAATAGTCCACTGAATTTAACTCAAGGAAAAATAGAGTAATAGATAAATAAGTGAATGAATATGTGTTATATGATAGTAAAGAAAGACTTCACAGAGCCAGAGAGGCAGCTCAGTGGTTAGGAACACTGGCTGCTCTTGGAGAGGATCCAGGTTTGATTCCCAGCACCCACATGGCAGCCAACAACCATCTGTGACTCCAGTTCCAGAGGATCAAAAACCCTCTTTCTGCCTCCATGGGCATTGCAGGACACAGTGCACTTATGTACATGCAGGCAAAACATTCATACACATAAAATATGAGTAATATAAAATAATTTTTTAAGAAACTTCACAAGGCCCTAACCTACACCTAGGTGAAGAGAGCTATAGGCACTCCATGGCTATTGGTGGAGGGGGAAAAGGTTTCTCCAGGGAAGAACCTACTGATAGATTATCCAATCTTAAGTCCTTAATACATGTACAGTACATACAGGCAACATTAATTGGTCTCAGGAGGTTGGATAGATAGATGATAGATAGATAGATAGATAGATAGATAGATAGATAGATAGATAGATAGATAGAGATAGATAATAAACATGTGTGTTATATATAATAACTATAGAAGATGTCATAAATTTGAGGAGGAAAAACAAGAGGAATTGGAAGCATGAGAAAGAGGAGTGGAAATTATGTAAACATGTATGAAATTCTCAAAAAAATTAAAATTTAAATAAAAACCAAGTATTTCTGAAAAATTAAAAAGCCAAAAAGGTATGTATATGCATGTACATGTGTGTGTGTGTGTTGGGAGAATCATTTAGACTGTGTAATCAGGCATGGCGTGTAGAAGAATGACATTGAATCAAAGGCCTGACTGGAGAGGGACAGCTGTGGAAAGAGCATTCTGGGGAAAATCAGGGCACAGGGAGAGCTCAGGGCCTTCAGTGAAGAGCCAGAAAAGCTTAGCAAACACTTAGATTGTGTCCCAAGGAATTTGGATCTGACAATTTAAAAGGTGGCCTTTATTCTTTAAAACATTACTTTAAATACATGTAGAGATTAGGCTGAGGTCAGGGACAAGATTATAAGCAAGAGATGCTTTTAGGAGGCTCCTGCAGTCATGCATGGAAGACATGGCATTGTTCAGTTAAGGATGGGAGCAGGGAATAAAACCTGTTTGGATTCAAAAGAGAAAATGTATATGGGCTGCTATAGAAAGTAGCATCTAAGCATCTTCATGAAGCTGTAAAATTCCAGTCTCTGTTTTATAAATATTACTTTAGAATTCTGAATATATGCAAAAATTAGAGCACATGATAGTAAGGACATTACTGTAATTATCAGTCATATATATTACACATTATCTACATTACCAACCTATGGTCTAATGCATTTTCTCTGTGCATGAAATCGCCTGCTGAATCTTCTGGGTAACAATGAAGAATATATAGGAGATCATATGATTTAAGACATCAACATCTCTGTACCACCAGTCTTTAACTTGTGCTGGCCATACATTGGTCATATTTTAAAAGCAGGTTAATGGTTAACAGTCATCTACAAGTCCTATAACAATAGTTTTGAAAAATAGAAGTGAAGAGGTGTAGTAGTTCAAGGGCACCAAAGCAGAGAGAGAAGGAATTCATTTGGGTTTACACAGAAGAGTAACTACTGCTAAAACTTGGAGAGGAATGGGTTTATTTCAGCTTACAGTTCAGTCCTTCATTTAGGGAATCCAGGACAAGAGCTCAAGCAGGAACCTAGAGGCAGAAGCTGACCATGGATGAACACCTTGCTGACTTGCTCCTCTGGTCTGTGTCATCCTCCTTTCTTATACAACACAAGACCCCCAACCCAGGGGTATCACTACCCACAATGTGCTGGACCCTCCCACATTAACCAGCAGTTAAGAAAATGACTCACAAGACATGGACACAAGCCAATCACACAAGCCAATTTGATACAGCAAATTCCCCAATTGAGATTCCTTCTTCCCAGTATGTCAAGTTGACAACTAAAGCTATCTAGCACAAAGACATACAGATATTCTTAGTAAAAGAATACACTGTTGGGGCTAGAGAGATGGCGTAGCGGTTAAGAGTGCCGACCACTCTTACAGAGGACCCGGGTTCGATCCCCAGCACCCACATGGCGGCTGAGAACCATCTGAAACTCCAATTCCAGGAGAACTCCAGTTCCAGGGGAATCCGACACCCTCTTCTGACCTCCGTGGCATTGCACGACACAGGTGCACAAACTTGCATGCAGACAGTACATTCATACACATACAGAAACAAATAAAATAAAATTAAAATTAAAAAAAAATTATAAAAAAAATTTTTTTTAAAGAATACACTGTTGCTGGGCGTAGTGGCATACGCCTTTAATCCCAGCACTCAAGAGGCAGAGGTGGGCTGATCTCTGTGAGTTCAAGGCCAGCCTGGTCTACAAAGTGAGCTCCAGGTCAGCTGGGACTAAAGGGAGACCCTGTCTCAAAAATACAAAAAAAAGAAAAGAATACACTGTTTTCTCATCCACTATTTTAACCACCTTAACCAAGTTTTGCCAATAGTTACTCTGATGTGTAAACCCAACTACAACTATGGATATGATGAAGATACATCGTGTACCTGTATGACATTTTTCAAAGAATAAATAGTAAATTTAATAGACTATTTTGGTACTAAAATGTATCTTAAAAGTTGGGTAATCATCGTTTTTGATCCCAGATTCTACCCACAGCTGACCAAAGCCCATTTAAATAAATATTGACATTGTAGTTCTCAATAAGGAAGATTTAAAAAATCCCCAGAAGTTCTTAGTTTTAGCATTTGAAAGGAATATTCTTTGGGGAGAAGAGAAGTCTTTGCCTATTGCAAGTGCTGTAAAATGCAGGGGTAGGTAGACATAGACGGGTAGATCACTGTGCTCCTACAATTTTAGGCAAGTTGTTTTTCTCTTAGCAATGTTTCTTTAACTGTGAAGCAGGGATGATGGTTCCTTACAAAACTGTGTTTAACTGAGTGAAAATAAGGGAGGACTGTGCCATCTGTAGTGCAGACCACTGACCACCTTCCTGCCCTCTTAGTAGAAACCATGGAGCATTTTTATACAGCCTCACTGCCATAGGCTCCAGCCTGTGACCCAGAGCCTCTGCCTTGCAGATGTCAGAGCCAAGTGTTCCTTAGAGTATCTTTACCATGATTCAACCTAGCTCTGCTGGGTGAGGCCACCTCCCCCTTCAATTATAGAAACAGTCCACCAGAAAAAGGAGGCTTGACATTGTATCCTCACACGTATCATCGAGCCACTATTGACACAGATTACTAAATTGTAATTTATAGAATTTCTTGGTCTCTGTAGTAGTGACCAGAAAACTTCAATTGTAGCTACATTGTTGAAAAGGTAGTTGGAATGTGCGCCTCAGTAAACAACACAGGAAAGAAGAATAGGGCAGTTGTCTTTGGAGATGGAAGATATTTCTATGTTTAAGAGTAATCATGGACAGCTAGGTTGTTGAGAATTCTGCCTGTTTCAGGCACAAGAACTTGAGCTGATGTATATTGACCCCGAGTATCTTAAAAGCTGAAATTTCTGCTGACATCAGAGTTTCTTCTTGTAATGTACCAAAAGGACACTGTAGGGAAAAGATTGAATTCAATCAACTTAAATAGTACTTCAGGTTTTGCCAAATGGAAATTTTATTTGGCTTGTGTACTTCATTGTACTGCAGATACTGTCTGGGATGTCCCTGTGAAACTAGAATTCTCTGGCTTCAACCCTCTGTTTGAATGAAACTAAATACAAACTAAGAGCTCCATGCATGGCAGCCCTCAAAGACATACGCTTTGTGATTTAGTCAGTGATGGGGGTCTGAGCACTCTGGGGGTTCCATAGTCAGCTCTTCTGCTATTTTTGAGGTTTGCTGGGAGAAAATTTGATGCTATTCCTTCTTTGCCTCAGAATAACATCTGACATTTAACTGTGCCTTGCTTGATGAGGCCACCCAGAGCACTTTTCTCTGAAGGGACAGATTTAAATGAATTTGGCATTTATTTCTAAGTAAACAAGGAACAGAAATGATTGCAGAATTCATGAAATACAATCAAATGATACCAGAATTATAAGTCCCTGGGCAAAAAAAATGTTTTATTATAAAGTTCCTGTTCCAAAATACCTATTCCTTTATGACTTTGTATTTATCCACACAAACAAAAATAGTAGTAAAAAAATGTTTTTCAGTGGGACAGAATGAAATCTAATACATCTTGGATTCTTGTGGAAAGCATTTCCTCTTTCCACTGAAATCTTTGATATTTGAGTCCCGTGAACGTGTTGGTCCATAGGGTAAGTCAAACCTTGAAAAGGCTAGTTAGTCAAGAGAGATTTGTAAAGTCCAATTAGTTAAAATTAAAATTAAATTGGACTTGAGACTGTATGTCTCTATGAGAAACACACCAATTTAAACCAATTTATAGTAGCAAAGTTCTTATAATCAGAAGTAAACTCTCATGACTTACATCATTATATCCTGAGTCCTGTACCATCATCTTTGGTGTTCACTCTGAAAAATGGCTGCTATATAGTCCTCCAGTATCGTGGCACAGAGTTCTTAGGAAATACTTAAAATTAGACAGGGGATATCTGGCACTTATTAAGGATGTGGGAGAGAGGACATGAATGTTAACATTCTATAATATGTAGAACAACTTCATGTGAAGAACTTCCTGAACCATAAAACCAACTGTACCCCTTAGGAAAAAAAATCTATTTGAGTATATATAGAAGAAAGATCCCTCTGGAGGACTGGTAAAGCTCACAATATTTAACAACCTCTAAATCCATAGCACAAACTGGATGCCAGCTCTGGTACATTCTAAAATCACTTGCTATTGGGAAGTTCTTTGTGATAGCTAACTTAATTTGTGTTCAATATTAAGCCTGTTCTCTCCTGGATGATGCCCAACGATATTGTCTGTATTGGCATTCTGGACATATTTGAAAACAGGAAATGGACTCGAGTTGACCTCTATGCCATTGTAACTGTAAGAAAGCTGCTTTTCATTTGAAGAGACACACCAACCTGCTTAACAGGCAAAACCAACCCATGATGTAAATCAGATCAGAATTTCCAGTTCAGCAGCACTAGCTCCTAGACTGCTTTGTACGTTTCAGGCTCAGTAACTCTGGAAATATGCTTGCGGCTGGGAGCTTTCCTGTCACAGCCCTTGATGCTCAAAGAAATCCCACAGTCCACAGTTGTCAGCTAAGTTAGGGGAAGAGATAAAGCCCAGAAAGGCAACTGCTTTCCTCAGAGGCCATTGGCAAGCCAACTCCCTGAAAGACACTGCCCAGGAACATTTTAATAAATCATGGTTCTACCAGAATAGAGTTCAGAGGTAAATATAAAAAATGCTAATTTTTTGTCTATAAATTACTGAGAATTATTCCAAAAGTTTAAGGCAGGGCAGTAACATGAAAAATGAATGAATAATTCACAAACTAAGCACCATGAGACAATTTTTCTAAAAAATTTACATATGTCTAATATATGTCTTTCATGTCCCTTCTATAGTAGATTTTGTGTATGTAGCCATAATTTTCTATTATTAACTCATGAAGCCGGTTCACTCTGGGAAGTTGCAAAGATCAAAGAACACTATTGATTATTTTCTCAAGAAATCTATCAACATCTCTGACACCCATGTTAACAACAATGTTGCACATAGTAAGTGTTCAATAACAGTAGCCACTTGGGTATGAAGGACATGCAAGTAATTTGGCCCAATTATATTTTTATAAGAAATTTGCAAATTTAGTTTTAAAAAATTCAAATGAAAAGCTGGAGAGATGGCCTTGCGGGTGGGAGCACCGACTGCTCTTGCAGAAGACCCAGATTTGATCCCCAGCACCCACATTGTGGCTGAGAACCGTCTTTAACTCCAGTTCCAGGGGAATCTGACATCCTCTTCTGACCTCCACAGCATTGCATGACACGGGTGCACAAATCTGCATGCAGATAGTACATTCATACACATAAAAAAATAAATAAATAAAATAAAATAAAAAGAAAGACATTTATTTAAAAAATTCAAATGAAACTTGAATTTTTCTAGTTCTGTGAAGAATGACATTGGAATTTTATGGGAATTATTGTATATTAATTTAACCAATCCAAGAACATGGAGGATTGCTCCACAGTCTCTGTCTTCTTTGGATTTTTTTTTTTTTTTTTTTTTTTGTGTGTGTGTGTGTGTGTCTTTGAAGTCTTCATTGTAGAAGACTTTACTTCCTTGATTAGGTTTATTCCTAGGTACCTTTTCAAGTTATTATGAATGTGATAGATTTCCTAATTTATTTGTCTGTGTGTTTGTTGTTGGTATGTTTACAGGAAGGCTACTGATTTTTGGACTGATTCTGTATCCTGCAACTTTACTGAAAGTGTTTTATTAGATCTAAGAGTTTTCTGAGAGAATACATAAGATCTTTTGAGTACAGAAATGTATCACCTCCTAAAAGGGAAAGTTTGATTTATTTTATTTCTATTGTTATTACTCTAGCTAAGGCTTTAAGCATTATATTGAATAAAAGGTAATAGTGGATATCCTTGCCTTTTTCCCAACTTTAAAAGTCATGCTTGCCAGGTGTAGTGGCGCATGACTTTAATCCCAGCACTCCAGAGGCAGAGGCAGGCAGATCTTTGTGAGTTCAAGACCAGCCTGGTCTACAGAGTGAGCTCCAGGCCAGCTGGGGCAACAAAGAAATGCTTTCAGTTTTTTCCCTTTTTGTATAATGTTGGCTATAAAATTGTTCTGGGTGGCTTTTATTGTTTTATTTTCCATTTATTCCCTAATATCCCCAAGACTTTTATCATGAATGCTTTTTGAACTTTGTAAAAGACCTTTTCTGCAAGTATCAAGATAATCTTGTGATTTTTGCCCTTAAGTCTATCTATATGATCTATAACACTTATTGATTTGCATATCTTTAACCAACCCTGCATCTCGGGGCTGAAGCCCACTCAATCACAATATATGATCTCCTTAATATGTTCCTGAATTCAGTTTTCAAGTATGTTGTTGAGAATTTTTATATCTATCTTCATCATAGATATAAAAGGTCTATAATTTTCTTTTCTTTTTCTTTGTGTGTTTATCTGAGTTGGACATCAGAATAATACTAGCCTCATGGAATGAATTTGGTAGTGCTTATTCCCATCTATTTTGTGGAAAAATTGAGAAGTACTGGTATCAGATATTACTTAAAGTTTGATAGAGTTTAGCAAAGATTCCATCTAGTTTGTTCTACTCCTGGGCATATACCCAAAGTGTCACCGCCTGATGTTCTTCCTCCCTAATCAGCCGGGTGTCTGTAGATTTATCTCCTAGTGTAGCCAGGCCAGCTGGGCACTCTGAGTATCTTGCAGCAGCAGGAAGGTGGAGGGAGAAGGTTCTGGGCCTGGTAGAAAGACGACTCAATAATAAGCTGGGAGAAATTTCACAGGGAAATAACTCAGTTTATTGGCAACAAGTAAAGGTTTTTATACCAAAGCTACCGTGCTCTGGGGGTCAGGGGTTGTGAAGGAGAGCAAGAGAAATGCAAGCCAACATGGCGCTTACATGGGGCAACGGAACTAGGTAAACAGGAAATGTGACATTTTTGTCTGCCCAGTACATCAAAAGGGAGGCCTCGGGGTATGGGGTCACACTTGGTGAGCAGGAAAACCACCCACCCAGGCTCCTCAAAGAAGCTTGTGGGATGGTGGGCAGGTAACTCCATAGTACTCAAGCCAAATAGAGTCCCATCCCGACACCAAAGGAACTCATACACCTACCACAGAAATACTTGCACATCCATGTTTATCACTGCCCGATTCACAACATCAGTGATTGAAACTACTCTAGATGTTCATTGACAAGTGAATGGATAATGAAAATGCAGCACATAACGACAGTGGAATTTTATTGATCTACAAAGAAAAATGTAATTTGCAGTAAAATAGGTAGATATGGGAAGGATTAGATTACTCAAGGTGACACAAGCTCAGAAAGACAAAACCACATGTTCTATGCAGCTCGTAGCTTGTTACATATGCTTGGATGGAAAGCCTAGAAAAGAGACCAAGAGAAAGTAAAAAGAGGTGCTAAAGGGAGGAGGCAGAGGGACACGGGGAGGGAGTAGGAAGGTGGGGAAGATGACAGAGGAGAATCTACTAAAACACACTTTGAAAATACCATAATGACATCTAATATCTTGTAGGCTGATATTAAAACTCTAATTAGCAATGTAACTATAATTGAAATAAACATGGGTTATTTCAAAACCTCACAGGACACTTTCCCTGACATATCGTTTTTGTTTTGGGGTTTTTTTTTTTTTTTTTTTTTTTTTTGTCTCTTCTAGGCAGGGTCTCCCTTTAGTCCCAGCTGGCCTGGAGCTCATTATGTAGGCCATGCCGGCCTTGAACTCACAGGGATCCACCTGCCTCTGCTTCCCAAGTGCTGGGATTAAAGGCATGCACCACCACGCCCCACTGACATATTGCCTTTTTATTGAGGTTTTGTTCATTTCATACAACATTTGTTAATCAAATTTAGACCCATTGCCCTTTCCTTGCCCCAACCCCGCCAGAAGTCATGCACTCTACCATACATGTCTTTCATCTTTTTCTCAGTCTTTTTCAAAACTTTTGATGTAGAAGTTTACTGTTTTGGTCAGAAGTTTACTGTTTCAGTCAGTTTTTGACCCAGTCTTTGTTGTTGTTCTTTTTCTTCTTATTCCTTCCAATTTCTATCTCTCCAAAATATGCACATATACTCACTACACATATACCAAAATTATGATGTCCAAAAATAAACTATAATTTAATTCCAAGACATGTTTAGGGATTCATATTTTGACAGTAGAGTTGTATGCAGGTAAAGAAAAAAATATTACTTTACATTCCTACATTACATAGCAAGTTGATGAGTAACTAAAAAAGAAAGAAAAAAAAGAATTATTCAATTGGCCTTACAAACAGACACTAGGATCCACAAATGAGGGACATCATGTGTTGTTCATTTTTCTGGGACTGTGTTAATTCACTTAGCATAATTGTTTCCAGTTCTATCCATTTACCAAACTTCATGATCTCTTTCTTTACACCTGCATAGAATTCCATTGTGTAGATATACCACATTTTATTTATCTACTCATCTGGGACACCTAGGTTGCTTCCAGCTCTTCGCTATTGTGAAGAGAGCTGCAATAAACAGATGTGCATGTGTCTCTGAAATAGGATGAGTCTTGTGGATATATACCCAGGAGTGGTATGACTGGGTAAGGTGGTAGGCTCATTTTGAGTCTTTTAAGAGTTCTCAAAATAAAAGTATTCATAGTATTCATGGAACTAAATGAAAAAGATAATATAACACAACAAAACCTGTGGGATACTTTAAAAACAGTCCTAAGAGGAAAATTTATAGCCCTAAGTGCCCACATTTTAAAAAACAGAAAGGGAACATATAAATGATCTAACACTGCAGCTAAAAAACACTTGAGAGACAACAACAAATGAACCCTAAACCCAACAGACAGGAAGAAATAACAAAAGTCAGAGCAGAAATCAATGAAATAGAAACAAAGAAAACAAAATGAAAATCAATGAATGCAAAAGCTGGTTCTCTGAAAAGATAAACAAGATAGACAGACCTTTAGCCCAGTTAACCAAAAAAAAGAGCAACTCCAAATCAATAAATGGCATTTATGATGAAAAAGGAAACATCACAACAGATAAAGAAAATATCCAGACAATCATATGAGAATACTTCAAAAACCTATACTCTACTAAATTTGAAAACCTAAGAGAAATGGATGAATATCTGAAATCCTGGGAATCAACAAATCTTAATCAAGAAGAGATTGACAGTTTAAACAGATCCATAACAGTTGAGGAAATTGAAGATGTATTAAAAAACCTCCCAAGTAAAAGAAGCCCAGGCCCAGATGGTTTCACAGCAGAATTTCTATAAAACATTTAAAAAGGTCTTACAACCATCACTACTCAAACTGTTCAGAAGGATACAGAGGGAAATCTCCCAAATTCCTTCTATGAAGCCAGCATCACTCTAATACCAAAACCAGGCAAAGACACAACCAAAAAACTATAGACCCATCTCGTTAATGAACATAGATGCAAAAATCCTCAGCAAAATACTTGCAAATCATACAGACCCACATCAAAAAGATCATTCATCATGAACAAATTGGATTCATAACAAAGATGCAGGCTTGGTTCAACATACATAAATCAGTAAATATCATAAAATACATAAATGGACTAAAAGACAAAAATTACATGATCATCTCAATTGATGCAGAAAAAGCCTTTGACAAGATCCAGCATCCCTTCATGTTTAAAATTCTAGAGGGAATTGAACTGAAGGGAACATTCCTCAATATAATCAAAGCCATGTATAACAAACCCATAGCCAAGATCATCCTAAATGGAGAAAAATTAGAAGCATTCCCCTTAAAGGTGGGAATCTGGCAAGGCTGCCCCGTATTGCCAGTCCTCTTCAATATAGTGCTTGAAACGCTTGCTAGGGCAATAAGGCAAGAAATGGAAATTAAAGGAGTACTAACTGGAAAAGAGGAAGTCAAACTATCCCTTTTTACAGATGACATAATAGTTTACCTGAGGGATACTAAAAACTCCACCAGAAAACTGCTAGAAATGATTAAGAGTTTCAGTAAAGTGGCAGGATAGAAAATTAACCTAGAAAAATCAGTACCCTTTCTTTACACCAAAAACAAGCAACTGGAGAAGGAATATAAGGAGACCTTCCCAATCACAATAGCCTGAGGAAAAAAAAAATACCTGGGAACAATCTTAACCAAAGACACCAAAGATCTCTACAACAAAAATTTTAAACCCCTGAACAAGGAGATTGAAGATGACATCAAAACATGGAAAAGCCTCCCATGCTCATAGATTGGAAAAATTAATATAGTAAAAATGTTCATTCTACCCAAATTAATATACAGATTCAATGCAATCCCAAATAAAATCCACATGAGCTTCTTCACAGACTTGGAAAAAAATCTTTAAATTCATGGGGCTGGAGAGATGGCTTAGCACTTAAGAGCACTGACTGCTCTTGTAGAGGACCCAGCCGGGTTCAATTCCCAGACCTACATGGTGGCTAAAAACGTCTTTAAGTCAGGTGTGGTGACACATGCCTTTAATCCCAGCACTTGGGAGGCCAGGGCAGGCAGATCTCTGTGAGTTCAAGGCCAGCCTGAATTACAGGGCTAGTTCCAGGCCAGCTGGGGCTATAGGAAGATCCTATCTCAAAAACACCAAAAAAAAAAAAAATCCTTAAATTCATATGGAAAAACAAAAGACCCTGAATAGCTAAAGCAATCCTTGAGTGAAAAATTCAGTACAGGGCGAATGACCTTACCAGACTTCAAGCTATATTACAGGGCTATATTCATAAAGACAGCCTGGTACTGGCAAAAAAAACCAGACTCGTTAACCAATGGAACAAAACTGAAGACCCAAACTTGAGCTCATACAATTTCAGCCACCTCATTTTTGACAAAGTGGCCAAGAAGACTCAGTGAAGGAAAGCATCTTCAGCACATGGTGTTGGCAAAACTGGATCAGCACAGATGGTTCTTAACCGCCATGTGGGTGCTGGGGATCAAACCCGGGTCCTCTGCAAGAACAGTCGGTGTTCTTAACCACTAGGCTATCTCTCCAGCCCGACATTGAACACTTTTTAAGATGTTTCTGAGCCATCTCTAATTCCTCACTAGTGAAGTCTCTGTTCAGCTCTTTTCTCCATCTTTTGAGTGAGTCATTT
This sequence comes from Rhizomys pruinosus, assembly GCA_009823505.1. Lineage (NCBI taxonomy): Eukaryota > Metazoa > Chordata > Mammalia > Rodentia > Spalacidae > Rhizomys > Rhizomys pruinosus. Next base: position 1,371,007 of record VZQC01006291.1, on the reverse strand, counting down.
GTTTTCTTTCTTTGTTTTTTGAGTAGTTTATATATTCTGGAAATCAATGCTTTGTCAGATATATCTGCAGTGAAGGTTTCCTCCTACTCTATGGGTTTCCTCTTCACTTCTTTGTTTCTTTCCCTGTACAGAAGCTTTTGAATTTAATGAGTTCCCACTTATCAATTGTTGACCTTATTTCCTGTGCACCTGCTGTCTGATTTGGAAAATGATTTCCTACGCCTATGTCTTATAGGTTGCTGCCAACTTTTTCTTTTGTCACCTTTAGAGTTTTGGGTTTCACATTGAGGTCTTTGATCCATTTGGAGTTAATTTTTGTACAGGGTTGACATGTATGGGTTTAATTTTATTTTTCTACAAGTGATGATCCAGTTTTGCCAACACCATTTGCTTAAGATGCTGTCTTTCCTCCATTAAATCTTCTTGGCCACTTTGTCAAATATGAGGTAGCTGAAACTGCATATACTCAAGTTTGGTTCTTCAATTTTGTTCCATTGATCTACAGGTCTGTCTTTGTGCCAGTACCAGGCTGTTTTTATGACTATGACCCTGTAATATAGTTTGAAATCTGGTATAGTAAGCCCCCTCCCCCCCCCCCCCCCCCCCCCCCCGCATTGCTCTTTGCTCAGAGTTACTTTGGCGATCTGGGGTATTTTGCTTTCTATATGAACTTTAGGATGTTTTTTTCTAGGTCTGTGAAGAAGCTTATGGGGATTTTAATTGGGGTCACATTGAGTCTGTATATTACTTTGGGCAGAATGATCATTTTTGCTATATTAATTCTTCCAATCCATGAACATGGGAGGTCCTTCCATTTTCTGGTGTCTTCTTCAATCTCATTCTTTAGAGATTTAAATTTTTCATTGTAGAGATTTTTAGTGTCTTTGGTCAGGTTTGTTCCTAGATTTTTTTTTTTGAGGCTATTGTGAATGGGAGGGTCTTCTTGTATTCCTTCTCCAATTGCTTGTTATTGGCATAAAGAAATGCTATCAATTTTTCTAGGCTAATTTTGTATCTCGGCACTTTACTGAAACTATTAACCACTTATGGAAGCTTTCTTGTGGAGTTTTTGGTGTCCCTTATGTAAACTATAATGTTATTTGCAAAAAGGGATAGTTTAACTTCCTCTTTTCCAATTAGTACTCCTTTAATTTCCTTTTCTTTCCTTATTGCTCTGGCAAGCATTTCAAACTCTATAGTGAAAAGGAGTGGGGATTTGGAGCAGCCTTGTTGGGTTCCTGACTTTAAGGGGAATATTTCTCATTTTTTCCCATTCAGAATAATGTTAGCTGTGGGTTTGTTGTATATAGCTTTAATTATGTTGAGGAATGTTTCCTCCAATCCAATTCCCTCTTGGACTTTAAACATGAAGCCATGTTGAATTTTGTTGAAGGCCTTTTCCACATCAATTGAGATGACCATGTGGTTTTTGTGTTTCAGTCCATTTATGTGCTTTATGGCATTTATTGATTTACGTATGTTGAACCATCCCTGCATCTTTCGTATGACTCTGACTTGATCATGATTGATGATCTTTTTGGTGCGTGTCTGTATGTGTTTTGCAAGTATTTTGTTGAGAATTGTTGCATCTATGTTCATTAATGAAATGGGGCTATAGTTTTCTTTTTTGCTTGTATCTTTGACTAGTTTTGGTAGTAAAGTGATGTTGACTTCATAGAAGTAATTTGGGGGATTTCCCTCTGTTTCTATCCTCTTGGATAATTTGAGTGATAATGGCTGTAGGTCCCCTTTAACTGCCTTATAGAATTCTGCTGTGAATCCATCTGGACCTGGGCTTTTTTAGTTGGGGAGTTTTTTATTAGTTTCAATTTCCTCTTATATTATGGGTCTATTTAAGGTCTCTTGACATATCTCAGAACCATTTGCCTTAATTAGGATCCAGGCTCTGCCACCATAATGATGTCTCCAAACAAAAATGTATACACAAGACAGGAGATGACTACTCCTTATGTGCATGTCATTCTGTACACAGATCCAGATCTGATGAAAGACCCTATGTAAGGATTCAGGTTCCTTCTTTCCTTTGATCACCATTTGTGTGGTCCCTGGGAGTTCATCAACACATATACACTTGGGCCAGAAGTAATCACAGGAAAAAACAAGTCACAGGCATAACCCTTCCCTTAGGGGCTCAACAAAGAAGTCACACACTAGTGTGTGCATGTGTATGCATGTGTGTGTGTATGTGTAGCACATATAACTTGATAACCTAGATGAGAAATATATGGATATGTGCAGTTTCCCTTCTAGCTCAGTGAATAAGTAAAGCCTAATGAAACCAAAGCAAGAACCCTGAAAATAAATGTTTCTTTTCTCTCTCATGCTTCATTCTTCACAACAATTTCTCCGCTCTATTTCTGATGGAGTGACATTTCTCATCATTAGTTTTAAAAAACAGCTTGAATATCAGGCATAGTGGCACATGCCTTTAATCCCAGCATTGGGGAGGCAGGGGAAGGCAGAGCTCTGTGAGTTCAAGGCCAGCCTGGGTTACATAGCGAGTTCTAGGCCAGCTGGGACTACAGGGAGACCCTGTCTCAAAAAGCCAAAAAAAAAAAAAAAAAAAGAAACCCAGTTTGATTAGTCCTTACAGCTATAGTGCTGAGATCCCTTTGAAAGAGTTATTGGAAAGTTGGGGGTATCAAATGTTTAGATTAGGAATGTTCAACCAGCATGAGAATTATAACTAGTATGGCTTTTTCATTCACACAAGTCAGATTTCTCGGAAAATAAAACTTTAAAATCCATTTAAAATAATTAATAAAGTCAGGGGCTGCAGAGATGGCCAAGTGGGTTAAACAAAAAAGCACCAACTGCTCTTGCAGAGGACCCGTGGTTCATCCCCAGCACCCACATCTGGCGGGCTGAAACCATCTTAATTCATCCAGTTCCAGGGGAATCTGAGACCCTCTTCTACCTCCGAGGCATTGCATGACACGGGATGCACAGATCCTACATGCCAACCTACAAAATTCATACACATAAAAATAAATAAAATAAAATAAATGTTTCTTTAAAAACTAGTGAAGTCAAAAGACAGCCAAATGAAGAAAACATTCGAAGTTATGATAAAAGGCTAAATTTCTATAATATGCAAAGCATTTAAAAGTCAAAAAGAAAAATGTGTAAATCCCTATGAGAAAATGAACTCAATAATGTCAATGGGTAAAACAGAAGGAGACATACGGCAAAAAATGCTCAACCCGATTTATAACATGAAAGATTTTTTTAGGTTTATCAAATGGGCAAAAAGCAAAGGGTAAGAATGTCTAACCTCAATAAATGCATGTAGATTTATATGTTTACACATTTTGATATGTATATAAATGTGAGAAACCTTATTTATCAAATGATTTTTCCACCCCTATTAAATTTTAAGTACGCTTATAATTTGAGTCTATAATTTTACTACTAGGAATTTATTCTGTTTATATTTACTATAATATTGTTTACAATAAGAAGACAGAAATAATTTAAGCATTAGTTAATCATTAAATTATATAGACAGTCACGGGCTGGAGCGATGGCCTAGCGGTTTAAGAGCGCCGAACCCTCTGCAGAGGACCCAGGTTCGCTCCCCAGCACCACATGGCGGCCGAGAGCCGTCATGAAACTCCAATTCCAGAGAAACTCCAATTTCCAGGGGAGTCTGACGCCCTCTTCTGACTCCGCGGCATGGCACTCAGGCTGCACAGGACTCTTGCATGCCCACACAATACAGTTCATACACGGACGGAAAACTTAAAAGGTTAAAAAAAATTTTAAAAAAATTGATGACATCCAGTTTTATAAAAATTTTAAAATTTTATGAATAACAAAATATGACTGTTTGACCTCATATAGAAAAATTTAAAAGCCTATTATATATGCTAAAATGTAGTCCATATGTTTTTAATTTTTTTATTTTTTAATGTATTTATCATATATTTTTTATCAAATCTAGGATGCATTGTTCCCACCCTCCCCCCACCACCACAGAGCTCATGCATTCTGCCAACCATGCTTCACTCTCTTTCTCAGTCTTTCCAATATCTCCATAGTGGAAGTTGCTGTTTTGTGAGCAGAATTTCATGTGTTCAGTCAGTTCTTTGATTCAGTCCTTGTCTATGTGTGTTGTTGTTTATTGTTTGTTGTTTGCCAATGGTGCATCCCTCCCAACTTGCTTTGGACAAAAGCCAAGGGGGCAGTGCACAAGAAATACTTACAAACCTAGAGTATTGGCATAGCATCCACAGTGAGGGATACCATTCGTCGTTTGTTTTTTTCTTGGATGGTTACTATTCCCGCAGCATGGGATTGTCCTCTAGTCTCCAGCCAATTTTCTTCCTCGAAAAGCTCATGATGTCATCTTCTCTACTGCTGCATAGAACTCCAGCGTGTAGGAATGTTAACCATTTCTCTCTACTCACTCATCAGTTGAGGGCATTTGGGTTTTCCAGCTCTTGCCTCTTGGGAGAGAGGCTGCTTAAACCATCGGGCCTGTGCCTGTTCTCGCTGCGGGTGGAGTCCCTTTGAGGTCCTCTGGAGGCGGGTACCTGTGGCGTGGGATGGGTTTGGCAACGTTCCATTCCAACGTCTCCTCAGGTTCCTCCACACTGGCTTTCCATAGTGGTGCACAAGTTTACATTGCCCAACAGCAGTGGATGAGTGTTCCCCTTCCCCATAACCTCTCCAGCACTTGGTATCGATTGTTTTTCTTTTCTGATCCCAGCCAGTCTTATTGGAGTAAAGATGATACTGTAAAGTGGTTTTGATTTGCCATTTAAAAAGATTAGTGATGTGAAAACTTCTTAAGTGGTTTCTTCTAGCCATCTCTAATCCTCACTTGTGAAGTCTCTCTTTATCTTTCTCCATATTTTTTTGGGTTTTTTTTTTTTGTTTCTTTTGTTTTTTCGTTAGTTTACATATTCTGGAAATCACAATGCTTTGTCAGATGTTTTCTTGGTGAAGGTTGGTTCCCCCCACTCTGCTCGGATTCTCTTCACCTCCTTGTGTTTCTTTTGATGTACAGAAGTTTTGAGTTATAGATTCCCCATTTGTCAATTTTCCACCTAATTCTGCACAGCTGTGTCTATTTAGGAAGTCTTTCCTACGCCTATGGCTTATAGTCTGCTGCCAATCTTGTTTTCTATCCTTTCAGAGATTTGGGGGGGGTTTCACGTTGAGGTCATTTGATCCATCTATAGTTGACTTTTGTACAGGTGAGGTATGTGGGTTTTATTTCATCTTCTACAAGTGTGTGATCCAGTTTTGCCAACACCATCTACTACTTCCTGAAGTGCTTGTCCTTTTTCCCATTGTGGAAGTTCTTCTGGGGCCCCCTGTCAAACCTATGAATGGCTGAAATTGTATGTGCCAGGTTTTTATCTTTGGTTTTGTTCCCAGGTCATCAGGTCTGTTTTTGTGCCAAGTACCAGGACTGTTTTTATGACTATATGCCTGTAAGTTATAGTTTTGATAGTCTGCTCTAGAGATCCCCCCCTGTGTAGCTCTTTTTCACTCGGGTTGTTTTGGCTATCAGGGTCTTTTGGTTTTTCCAAATGAATTTTAAGGACTTTTTTCCCAAGCCTGTTTGACATAAATCTTGGGTTATTTTCTATGGGTTTTATTAAATCTTATACAGGAGTTTGGTAAATGAGACAGTTTTACAATGTTAATTTTTCCCAATCCAGAGCAGACGGAGTTTTTTTTCCATCTTCTGATGTCTTCTTCAATTCTCTTTTAAAGGTTTAAAATGTTTTGTTTGGAGAGATCTTGGTTGTCCTTTGGTTGGTGTTTGTTCTAGTCATTTTATTGTTTTTTGAGGCTATATGCAGTTGAGAAGGTCCCTTCGGATTCTTTCTCCAGGTGCTTGTTGGTGGTGTAAAGAAAGGCATTGATTTTTCAAGTAATTTTGTATCCTGCCACTTTGAGTGAAGCTGTGAGTAATTGTTTCTAGGAGCGGTTGGTGTGGATTTATAGCATCCTTAAGCAAAACAATCATATCATCAGCAAAATAGGATAGCATTCGACTTCCTGCTTTTCCAATTTAGTATCTTTTAATTCCTTTTCTTGCCTTATTGTTCTGCAGGTTTTCAGCACTATATTGAAGAAGAGTTATGACAGGGGGCAGCCTTGCCGAGGTTCCTACCTTTAAAGGGAATGGTGTGCCTGTCATTGTCCTTAGGATGATATTGGCGGTGTGGGTTTTCCTGTAGATGGCTTTGAGTCTTGAGGAATGATCCCTCTAATCCAATTCCCCCTTCTAGGACTATTAAGCATGAGAAAGGGATGCTGGATTTTTTGTCAAGTGCCTTTTTCAGGCATCAATGAGATAGGGTGGTGGTGTTTGTGCTTTAATTCCATTTAGGTGCTTGATGATGTTTATTGATGTTCATATGTTGAAACCATCCCTGCATCTGCGGTAGGACTCCACTTGGTCATGATGGATAATCTGCTTGATGTGGGTCATATGTGATTTGCCAGTAAACACCCTGTTTAGAATTTTGGCATCGTGTTCATTAGGGAGATGGGTCAAGTTCGCCACTTTTTGGTTAAAATCTTGCCTGGTTTTGGTAATAGAGTGTGCTGGCTTCATAAAAGGAAACTGGGAGAACTCCGCCCTCTGTTTTTAGGCAGCTAAAAAACAACTTTAAAGTAGTAATGGTTGTAAGTCTTTTTGAAATATTTTAATAGAATTCTTCTATGAAACCATCTGGGCCCGGCCTTTTTTAGTTGGGGGGAGTTTTATTATAAAGCTTCCATTTCTTCATTACTATGGGTCTGTTTAGCATGTTGATCTCTTTTCTTGGTTGAGCTTTGGTGATTCCCAGAATTTCAGACTATTCATCCTTTCTCTTAGGTTTTTCAAAACCTTGGTAAGTTGTATAGATTTTGAAGTATTCCATCTGATTTTCTGGATCTTTCCTTGTCTGTTTGTGATATTTCCCTTTTTCATCATGGATTGTATGGATTTGGAGTTGTTCCTTCTTTCTTTTTAACTGGGCTAGAGGTCTTTTCTTGTTTATCTCTCTTTTTGTTTATTCTTTAATATTTTGGTCATTGATTTTTTGTTTTTTTTTTTTTTTTTTTTTTTTTTTTTTTTTTTTTTTTTTTTATGTTTTTGATTCTTTTGTTATCGTCTTTGCATTAGGGTTCACTGTTGTTGGACCTCTAAGTGCTTTTTTTTTTTGTTTTTTTTTTTTTGGTCTTTTTGAGACAGGGTCCTCCTGTAGCCTAGCTGTCCTGGAACCTACTCTGTAGACCAGCGTGGCCTAGAACGTCACAAATATCTGCCTCCTCTGCCTCCCGAAGTGCTAGGATAAAGGTGTGTGCACCTGCCCGCGGCGTCATATGTTTTTAGCTGTAGTGTTTCTTATTTGTTTTTTTCTTTTTTTTTTCTTGTAGGCACCCATGGCTATAAACTTCCCTCTTAGAATGCTTTTAAGTATCCCATAGGTATTGTTTGTGATGTATTGTCATGTCATCAGTCCAGGAATGCTTGTTTATCTTTCTTTATCTCTTCCTTGACCATTCATTATTAGATGTGGGTGTTGTTTAGTCTGCCATGTGCGCTTGATAGCAGTAGGGCTTATGCCTGATGTTGATAATGAGCTTTATTATTGCCTGATGGCTAATAATCAATGAAATTATTTCAATATCTTTATGTGTGGAGGTTTCTGCTCTGTGTCCCAGTATGTGGTCAGTTTTTGGAGGAATGTTCCATGGGGTGCTGAGTAGAAAGTAGTTAGTCTCGGTATCGGTGGTGAAGGTCTATGGAGGTCCATTTTGGTGTATCATATGTTCAGTTCAAGATGTCTTTGATTCGTTGCCTGTTGACCTATCCAAAGGTATTAGTGGGGTATTGGAAGTTCCCTTACTATAGGTGAACTTGGGTTGTGTGTGACTTGTGGTTCAGACTGGAGAAGTTGTCTTTATAAAGTTTGGTGCACCAAGTTTGGTGCATATATATTCATAATGGGAAATCCTCTGTGAATTGTTCCTTTTGATAAAAATGAATAGATGGCCTTCCTTGACTCTTCTGATTTCTTTTACTGTGAAAGTCTATGTTGTCCTGATATAGAAAATAGCCACCACTGCTTTCTGTTTGGTACATTGCTTTCTTGGAATATTTTTGTTTCCATCCTGTCCTTTAAGGTGTGCCTGTCCTTAAGGTAAGATGTGTTTTTCTTCTTGTTTTGACAATTAGGTATTGTTTCCTAATCCAACCGCCCCAGTTATGTCGCTTTTATTGGGGAATTTAGTTCCATTATATTTAAGGTTATTCATATTTGTTTTTCCAGTGCTTTCCTTTTGCCTTATTGATCCATATTGGTTTGAGGTTTAGGTTTCGACTTCTGCGGTTATGCTTTATTGATTTCTCTTTCTAGGTGCCTGGGGATGGGGCCCCTTTCTTCTGTCCCTTGAGATTGCTTTCAAGTTTTCTTGAAGGGTCATGGTTTTCCGGACTATGTATTTTTTTCAACTGTTTATGTCATGGAGGTTTTGTTTCTCTCCTTCAATTATGAGAACGACATTTTTTGCTGGTATAGTAACCCGGGTTGGATCTATTGTCCTTTAACACTGAGGAATGCTTTGGCTAGTTAATCTTTCTTGCTTTCATATTTTGCATTGAGAAGTCGTGGTGTAAGTCTGATAGTGTCCCCTTATGTCACAGTTGTTTTTCTCTGTGGCTTTGAGATTTTCGTCTTTGTTTTAGAGTTTCTAGCATTTTAACTATGATTGGCGTGGAGAACTTTCTTTACTGATCTTACTCTGTGGAGTTCTATGTGCTTCTGTATTTGTATGTTTTTGGTCTTTTTTTAGTTTTGGGGGAGATTTTCATCGACTTATTCGATTCTGTCTGAAGTATCGGATCATACATTCTCTTAGGCATTCTCCTTCCTGCTATCCATGATGTGGAGTTTATGATCTTGCATAGCTGTCCCACAGTCCTGGTGTTCCACTTTTTGGTTGTAACTTTTAAATTTTTCATAAGCTTTTCTTGAGGTTTTTAGGTTTTCTGTGTTATATCCAGGTCTGATATTCCTTTGTTCTGCTCCTCATTCTCTTCTGAGGCTTTTTGCATTCCTTTCTTCTTGATTGGATGAGTGACTGATTTCCTTTTTCATTTAATCCTTTTTTTAAAAAAAAAAAGAAAGAGGAAGGGGGAAGAGAGGAAGGAAAGAAAAAAAAAAAAAAAGGGGAGAGGGGAGGGGGGGGGGAGAAGACAGAAAACTTTTTCATTTCCTCTTCTGATTTCTTTAGTATTTCTACTTCTTTTGGAGCTTCTCAATCTCTTCCTGTAGCTCTTTGCTTTGCTGGTTGGTTTCCTTATCTTTTTCAGCATGGGATCTTTTCAGTGTTTCTACTTCCTTCCAGAGTTTGTCATTCTCTCTCTCTATGTCCTTCTTGAGTTCTTCATTCTCTTTTCTTAGTTCTTTGATTTGCTCTTTATAATCTTGTAGTTCTTTAAGTATGTTCACAATTGTGTTTCTGATATCTGTGTCCTGGGCCATCCCCAGGGGGATCCCACTGTAGGAATCTTCCATAGGGTTGGTAGAGCTTGGTGGGGGATTATCCTGCCCCTTTCCCATGTTGTCTCTTCTTTGTGTTCCTGGAATATGGGCTTCTCCTTGCCTGTATTCCAATGTGAGTCCTAAATGCCTCTTCACTGTGCTGAAGGCTTGCTTTGCTTGCCTCCTTCAGATGCCTTCGTAATCCCAGTTGGCCAGGTGGGAGGGGGGCAGGACACCTGCGCTTCAGCTGGTCTCAGGAGATCTCAGATCTCAAGACTCACACACCCCTACCTTTTATACCAGCTGGGAAGATAACTCCACCCCCACAGCCACAAAAGCCAATTGAGCCAAAGACAACAGGATTAATGGATTAACTGATTAAGTCAATCAACAATCAGCCTTGCTGAAGCACCCAGCTCCTACCTACCTACCTGTGCTTGCTTCAGCTGGTCTTGGGATATCTCCATATTTTTTTATATTTTATGTTATATGCTTATAAAATACACAAAAGTATACTAGTTAATAAATACTATTTACAGTGAGACTTGAGTAGAAGAAAGGCAGGAAGTGGCTCTGTGTACCTTATATCTATAAGGCTTCACAATGTTGATACTGCGTTAATCACAGAGTTGCTTTTGGAAGTAATCAGCCTACCCCTAAAGCAAAGTAGTTTGGTAACTTTCTTCCCTGCATGAATGTGTGTCATTTTTTTAAATGTCTCATGTATATTTAAGCTATACAAAGCAGAATTAGAAGACATGTCTATAGTAAAATGGCCCATATGGGCCACTATGTCCATCATCTCACATAGTCCCCATCTCCTTCCCATGACAAGTAGCCACAACCTACTCAGTTAACAACAAGCCTGACTATAGCATACTGTTATCTACTGTAGTTCTCATGTTATATGTTATACATTAAATTTTTAATTATCCCTCCAAATTTTGTTCCTTTAGCCCACATTACCTGGTTCGCCAGCCCCAGCTCTGAGGTAACTCCCATCATTCCAGGAACCCACCTCACTGTATCCAATAGACATGTTCCCTGGTCCACACAGTCTTTGGCTTCTTCCCTCCTAAGACCAAACAAAGGAATCAAGTGAGGAAACCCAAGACATGAAAGCTGGTTGAAGACACATAAAAAAGCTACATTCAGAATCACATATAAATAACATAAAAATTGTGAAGCCAATGTAACAGATTTTGTGCTTAGATTCAATAATGGTTAAAATCAGAACCTAAAACATGCCCCCTCTTTGGAGTTGGGGAATTTCAAACCATCTAAACTTATTTCCAGTACTAAACCATAACTAGATATCTTATAATTGTAATGGGAAAACCAAAAATGCCTTAGATCTCTGTCCTATCATGAGGACAGTCTAGCAGACCTTACAACCATTCATTTCCTCTTCACTACTCCCCTGGGTACCCCAAAGTTCAGTCTCCTTTCTCCCCATTAAGGGCTAGCTCATTGGACAGCTGTTTTCTGTTGAGTACTGTCCATGCTGAAAAACTATTTCCAACATGCTCTTTAACTGACCATAAATTAAAAGGCTTTCTGTGCAGACAAAATACATATTAAACTTCCTCAGCTTTTCAGAATGTGGCAAAAACCTCTTATTTAAAATATCTTTCATTCAAAATAATGATTGCTCTCTCTGTTACATTTTCCCTTGACAATATTTCTTTGGGACTTTTTTCTTTACAAACATTTGCCTGTGTGTCTACAGTAAATAAAGAGCTGCAGAGTCTGCAAGGTAAATCAGGAATGGCTGTGTGCTTAAAGAACTTAATCTTACAAAGAAGTTAACAAAACCTCGTGTTAGAGAACAGTGCCTTGAGTGCTATTCTAAACAATTTGCAAAGAATAGCTGATTTAACCCTTCAACAAGCCTCAAGTGGCGGCTGTTCTATCAGTCAGCAAATGGAAGCACAAAGAACCCCAGGAATAGGCCACAGGTCAGACTGCTACTAAAGGGCAGATCCAGGAAGCCTGTAGGGGCCTGCATCTGTCCCACTCTGCTTTACAGCCTATGTGTGCAATGGCTGCACCAAAGAGCCACGAGTGTTCCGTGGCCTTTGTGATAAAAAGCACAGTAGAGGGCTGGAGAGGTGGCCTAGCGGTTAAGAGCGCCGACTGCTCTTGCAGAGGGCCGGGGTTCGATCCCCAGCACCCACATGGCGGCTGAGAACCGTCTTTGACTCCAGTTCCAGGGGAATCCTACACCCTCTTCTGACCTCCGAGGCATTGCACGACACGGGTGCACAAACCTACATGCAGACAGTACATTCATACACATACAATAATAAATTAAAAAATTTTAAAAAAAGCACAGTAGAAATTCAGACAAAAATATTTCTGAGTAGAAAATGCATGGGAGCAAGATTTGACAGGGAGAGTGGGGCACCCAGGTGAAATCTTTGAACAGCCAGAAATCTACTGCACTGCATGGAGTCCAAGCTGTTCTGCTTTTGTTAATTTTTTTAATCTTCTGATGGCACAGGAAAAATTTCATGAGTCAGAACGTGAATTCAAGTCTTTTTTTTTTTTTTTTTTAGAAAATATCATCATCAGACTGGTAAGGAAAAACAAGTGTTTCATTTTTTTCTCTTTCATTAACTTAGGAAGGCTTAGGGAGATAGTAAGGTAGCCTGTAGAATCAGAGTAGGAAATGGGCAGCAGACTCCAATCTTAGCTGAAGAAATATTGGCAGCTGATTGCTGTCAGGTGAGGAGAAGCTGATCTTCTTAAAGCAAGGGACTCTGGATAGGCTGACTAGACCTGAGTGGATGAACTTGCACTGAGGAACAGCCAGGGATACTAACTTGACCTAATGGGCCTGAACACAAATGACAGAGTATATGAATTCCAGTGAGGGGAGGGAGCTGTGGCAGGGTGACATTGGGGAAGGGGGTGTAAAGGTGATCACGACTGACAGAAATGTCCTGTGTGAAATACACAAAAATTCTATTTAAAAAAATTTTTTAAATAATAAATATAGTACAGTGTGTGTGTGCACAAACACATAGATACAAATACTTAGACATCATCTAGCTAATTGCTTTCATTTTCTAATTAGAAATGCAACTTTGAAAAAAGTCAAGAGTTCTACATGAATTTATATAGTAAACTAACTTAGCAGAGCTTTTACCTGAACCTGAGCAATAACTTCCCAGTTTGGTGTTCTTTGCTTAGCATCACATCCGTTTGAAGATGTTTCTCCATTTGGCACAACATCCTAAGAATTCAGAGACAAATCTATTTCCACGCACCTCAGCAACATAGACCGGCAAGGCACTTACAGTATCAGCATGGTTTCAGTGGAAACTCTAGCCTTTTATTCCTCAGCTTCTCAACCAACATCTCTATTGTGCCCTGGGGACGGTTAAGAAAGTATCAAGACATCCAGGGACATAGTCAATGCATCATTTTGTCTAGACTCTTCTGTTTTCAACCATACGAACCACTGGTCTTCAGTACAGTGTTATTTAAACTGTTTTTTCATTAAGATTCTCTATAACTTGGGCATAACTGAAAATATCAGCATGTGATTCACTCTTCAGGAGACATTTAGCAATGCCATTTTTTAATTTTTTTGCACCATTCTATCTACAAATGCTAATAAATTCTCAGAGGGTTGTATGGTTGCAATCTATTTGAAGCTTTGCTTGTAATATTTAGCAAGTGGTCTAATTGCCATACACAATTGTGGAATGGCCTGCGGAATATGTTCTTGTAAACTGAAATCGTGTTCTCAGAGAAATGCTAATTAGGAACTTTCTGGGAAATGTACAGTCGCTACTTTTGGTTTGTTATTTTATGAACTGTGGAGAATTAAAAAGGACAAACCCTACATCCTGTGTTCCCTGGGACACTTCTTTGTGGTTCTCCAAAGAGCTCACTGTTCTGAGAAGGCAGTTTTGTCAGGTCATGGACACTAAGGAATGGCCCAGTGATGACCCACGAAAAGTAGGCACCATACCTCTCACCACACAGTATTATCCCCTGCCCTGCACTGCTCCCAACTGCCACAAGCTGAGGCATCTCTGGAAATCTAGCTCAATCTGTTTTCCCTAAATGCTGTTCAAGGGAGGAAGGCAAAGGCAGAGTGGCTCCATTAGGCCTTGTTTTGGAAATTGTATACTGACTGAACAATCTAGCCAAAGCTATTTATTTAGTAACTAAGCAACTCCAAAGACATGATACTATCATTGAATGTATAGCCCAACTAGGAGACAAAAAAGCCAGATTAGTAGGAAATCTAATATGCCAAAATAAGTGTGTTGATTTTTTAAATACATACACACATACCACCACCACCACACCACCATTCACTGGCCAAGGAGAGAAAAAGAAAAGAGCAGAATAGGAATCAATCAGTAGCTAATGATGTTCATCCCTGACTATATATTGGTATTTCTTTCAATTCTTCTTTTAAAAGTAGAATAATCAAATAAGCTGGCCTGTGATATTTAGTTCATGCAGGTCATCATTTGACAATGGAACTTTTTCAAAAGTCACAGAAATTAAGATTTTTTAAAGAGAAAGGTATAAATCTGGTTCTTGTCCTCGTTGGAAGAACTGAAGAGCTACAATTACTGTTATAACTGATACAACCACAGCTAGCATTCCTTATGGATTTTCCAAGTGCTAAAGCATTGCTACAAGAACTTGCTGTGAATTCCTTTCCATTTTTTCACCTCCTCATACCTACCCTAAAACAGAATAAGCATGCTTCCTCCAGCAAAGGAGATGTTGGTCTTAACAAAGCTGCTTATGTTTGGTTTTGAGAAAGTCTGCGTGATGACTCGGATAGGTCTGAATGTGCAACGTGGGTGCAGTCACACATACAAACATGTGAACTGTGTGGTCCATCTGCTTTAAGAAAATGTGTGTCCAACCATTGGGTTGAGGAAATTTCAAAGATTTTATTTTTTGACAGGATGCCTGCCGTTTTTCTCTCTTGACTCCCGCTTGTTTTATTCATTTTGGGGTAGTTGCCAATTAGAACCAATTGGTAAGTATAATTAATAAAAACCTTGCATTTCCTCTTAAACTCCAGTCAAGAAAATTAACCATAGAAACCTTCCTTTCCTTTAAAAAGTCCTAACAATATCACTCTCTGTGACTACTGTTTATCTTTGTCTTTTCTAAGACATCCATCCCCCCCCAGAGATTAGTGACCCCTTATTATTTGGTCCCCTAAAGATACTACATGGAGAGCTTAGCAGCATGTCAAGATACTGTCAGGAGGAAACAAGCTCCTTTTTAGTTCCAGACACTATCCAAGTTGTTTTCATATATATTGTCTCTTCTAATATACTCAAAATACATCCAATATAGGAATTATATCCAATTTCTGTAGCTCATAAATGACTTCCCAAAGAGGTTGTGCCTTTATCTTACATGCAGTTAGTTGGGCAGCTAAGTACAAACCTAGGCTGATGTGATTCCCAGTCCTTGTTCCCGCCATGTGCATGCCAAAGCATTGGCTCCTTCCAGAAGACACTTCCTAGAAGCTGTTTACCTTGGAAAGCTTACAGATGTTGTCATTCACACCTACTTGAGCAGCACCCATCTTGTCCAGGCCTCGAGACAAGCATTGCTTTGCGTGGGTCATCAAGCAGGATTTGGGGACAAGAATAGTGGTCAGTGGCAAGATGGCGGAGAAAGACCTTGAGCAGTAAATAGGGAGGGTGATGCAGAGAGGGTGGAGGTAGGCAAATGGAGGAGCTCCTGATCCTGTACCATGGCTACAGTCCTTCTTCATGTGACTCGTGGACTTCCCTTTGTCATCCTATGCCTGAGAATATATGAAGGAGGCTGGGAAGGCAAAGGGACGTTCAATTGTCATCACTGGCATCTTTTTTGATCATTGCACCATCATCAAATGCATTGGGATAATCATGGCATGAAATTTTCCATCACTGGGACCATAACTTTCCCATGAGAAGGGTAATAATTCTCTGTCACAGAACCTTACCTAGGGAACTCAAGAAGTGAGAATGAGTGAATTACACTCCCACAGACGAAAAGCTCTGACTTCAAACTTTAACCTGAACAGGAACTGAACTCCCTCTGAGCAGGCTGCATGGGTTTGCAGAACTCCTTACTGTGGTGGTCTAATCTGTTCAGACCAATTATATAAACCTAATTCTATCTCAACGAAAGCATAAAAACAAGTACCAAATTATAAATACCACAGTCATGAGCAGTCACTGAACACCGGGATCACTTTTCAATTTTTCAGATGGTCTTAACCTTTGGTTTTCAAATTTCCCTTGCCTTTTAGAGGGTCTTCCAACTAAAGAATAATCCATGTGGAAAAAAAACACAACAACCTCGGCCCTTATTTCTTTTTGTTTGATGAAATGACTTGGTACAAATTAGCTATGTGTCTAAAACATTAGCCATCCTTATTAATTAAAAGTCACTTTGTCAGTCAAAATGACTTTGAGGAACAGGAAATTTTAGGGAAAACAGTTTCTTGGTGTTTCTTCTTTATCTGGTTCTTTTCTAATCAAAGTAGGAGCCCTCACTTTTTAAGGAAAAGGACTTTTTCACTTGGAGGTTACTTGCTGATGGACGTGGGACTGTTCTTTATGAGCCTGAGCAGGACAACCACCCAGTATCAATGATATTTCAGGCACTTCATGGAGTAAAGAACTGTGAGATCTCTTTGCAGATCATAAAGACTTGGGTCAGAAATAACAGATTTTGTCCTCAAGATCAGTAAAATTTACTACTGCTGGTCAGATAAAATAGATTCCTATCAAGAAAGTAAAACCTTCCCGATGAGACCCCTTCCTGTTTTTACTGCTAAGTGAAATACCGTTCATCTTTTTCTCGCTTCCTTTCTTAGCTTCTTTTTCTACCATAGTGCTACATGGACATTCTGTTCTACCATTCCAGCATGCTTGCATTTTCCTTGAAATAACATATTGTTATGGGATGTGCTTTACCTCTCTTGATACCTGCTGTGATTCTGTACTCTCCTATCCCTAATGGCCACAATCTATATCTCCAAATCTCAACATAAGAATTTACTCTCTAAGAGTCCTCCTTCCCTGATGGTCCCTACATCCCCCCATGTTCCCCCATCTTCCACACCCCTATTTCACTGTCTAATCCCCTGTGATAACACCGCTTATTTGTCTACAGTGATTATCTATCCAACTCCTTATTCAGTCACCCATCACCAAAAGCTGTGAACTCATGGGGAGCAGAGCTTGTTTCCTAGCATCTTGGGAACTTAGTGCAGTTCCTGTCATACACAAGTAAATTGCTATTATAAATGTCAATACTTCGTTTTCCTGGCCTTATTTTCAGCTTTGATTTCTAGCCTATGTAGAAGTATAATAGGAAGTTTTTATATTAAAAGCTCAAAAGAAAGAACAAATAAGATAAGAAAATGATAGAAAGACTCAAAAAAGAAAACTAAATGAAAATGTGTGCAGGCAAAGATCATTTGGGGCATCTCTAACTGTGGCACAAAAGCATTCAGACTGGGAAATTTGTGTTCCTGTTGAATCATGATTATTGTTGAATCACTTCTTGCTAACAAATTTAAAGGATCTAAGAAAATATTTTGTAGTAGCCAATGCCATTGTGGCTTCAGTATTTCCATTTATAGGGAAAAAGAAATAACTATTGATTTCTACACACTTAGTCATAGGGATAATTGCCCGTGACTGCTTTTCAGCCTACATTAGGATCAATCCATTTGGCAGCAATACACAGCTAACTCTAGAAAGTTAGGCAAACATTAAATAAATGGGAAAACTTGTGCTGACTGGGTATTTTTCTGCCATAATCCACAGTTCCCACAGTTAGATCTATTTAGAGATGATCTGGTATCTCACTCCCTTGGGGTCTCATTTGTTTAAGATGGTCAGGGCTAAAGAATTCATAAAGCCATTCAAAGTCCATTCTGAGCATTTGTAATAATTTGCTAATCCTTTCAAAATATTGTTTGAGGCATTTCAAACTCTTGAACTAAATGGATAGAAAGGCAAAATGTAATTCATATAGCTCTGAGGATTGAGTTGAAATGAGGCTCTTGGATGTCACTAATAAAGTTATCATTGTTTTAACAATAAAAAAATGTTTTAACCTTGAACTCTCAGCTCATTCACCTCTGGGAAAAAAAATGAGAAAAATCAAAAATTTCATGCCCTAGTAATGGCCAAATAAACACATAGCTGATTTCCCCCTCTTTTTTTGGCACCCGAAGCTGAACCAAATAAGCAGCTCTTCCCCTCACGGAACAGGCTGTCCCTGTTCTGTGCTAGAAGCCAGATTTTCAAAGCTCTGCGGAGTTCTCCATGCCACAGCTCAGCAGGCAAACACTCAGATCTGAAAGCACAGGCAAGGGAATTAACGACACTAACAAGCCTTGGCATCCCCAGGTCCACACGGGGCTCTGTGGACAACTCCTGCTGGAAAGAAGCAGGGTGGCAAAAAAAAAACAAAAAAAAACAGGTGTGCCTTTGCCAAAAGAGGGAGGATGAGGACGGAATCAGCACTGTTTCTGGTCATCAAACAAATGTAAGTTGAACCTTGCCTCATTAGCAACGTTACTTCCACCCAGAGGGAAAACACAGGAAGTGCTCACCAACTCTGCTGCCTGTTAGGATTTATTGTGAAATCCTGGGGGAGTCTGTGAAGCAAACCACAACAGAACAGGCATGCTCACATGGAAAGTCTGGGTGGCAGTTCACTGCACCCACGTTTTCTAACCTAGGATCCTGTACTGTTGAACCACAGCAGGATTTATTCTGTTTATTTATATGTTACCATTAGCCAAATACCAAGATCTATTGCAATATGAACAAAATTGTTCATAAACTTTGACACATAGGAAAGGTGACCTAACAAATTTTTCATTAATTCAAATAAATCTAATTCCAACATCCCCTCCATGTAATTTTGGTAAGTCCAAACGTGATGGGTATTAGTTTCCCCCCAACCCTTTATAACTCCATTTTCTACCACTGTAGCAAGCACACCTCAGCTCTGGGGAGACTGAGGGAAGAGGATCAAAAGTTTGAAGCCAATCTGGGCTACAGAGCAAGACTTCATCTTAGAAACACAACAAACAAAAGACACACAAACCTGAGACGATTAACTTATAAAAGCTTCATTTTGGTTTAATTTTGAAGTTATAGTCTTTCAGTGAGTGATTGTTACCTTGCTTCAGAGCCCATGGTGATACGTAATTGTGGGAGTCCTGGTGAAACAAAACTCACTTCAAAAAGACAAAAAGGGTGAGAGAGAATGAGAAGGTGAGGGCCCCACGGCCTCTTTTTTTTTTTTTAATTTTATTTATTTCTGTATGTGTATGAATGTACTGTCTGCATGCAGGTCTGTGCACCCATGTCGTGCAATGCCGCAGAGGTCAGAAGAGGGTGTCAGATTCCCCTGGAACTGGAGTTCTCCTGGAATTGGAGTTTCAGACGGTTCTCGGACGCCATGTGGGTGCTGGGGATCGAACCCGGGTCCTCTGTAAGAGCGGTCGGCGCTCTTAACCGCTAGGCCATCTCTCCAGCCCCCCCACGGCCTCTTTTAAGGTAAAGCCCGAAGTGATCTAGAGGCTCCTAGAGGCTCCTAGAGGCTCTCGTTTCAGTTTCACCTCGTCCTGGAGACTGTCTTTCACACAGACACTTCCGTATACCAGCTATGGTAACCCCACTCGCAACTCTGCTCTCGTTCGTGCTTTTCTGAGTACTTAGAAAATCGGGAAGGGCTTCTCAACCTCCTTAAGCCAAGGACCCTTGGTAGGGTCCTTGCCCACACCTGCTGGATCTCTCCAAGGTAGGAAGCCCTGACACTCCTGTGCCAAGTTATAAGGCCAGTGGGATCCTTCCTGCCTCCTCAGGTTCAGGTCGCACTGGACACTTCAACCATAGCAGATCTCCTCGGACCATGCAACTGTGGGAATTATCAGCCTATGAGGCTAAATTGCAAGAAAAAGGACTTCACAAATAGGATGATAAAGTGAAGATCTGTAGTATTTTGTGTAGTGAAACAGGAGCGCTAGAGAAGGGGTACACGGGAGGAACTTCGGTTATAAACAGAGGACCAGGGAGCACATGAAGAGACAGTGGGACATGGGAAAAGACGAGATGAGAAGAGAATCAGGAGATGGCGTTGGGACGATCCTCGTATCAGAGGTTGGACGGAGAAAGAGGAATCAGCAGAGGTGATGAAGGACACGCAGCTAGTGAGATGAGAGCAAAGCCAGGGGCGTGCGCTGTCCACATCCAAGGAAGAAGGTCTTCCCACAAGTGGGGATGGCCCGCGGTGCTCCTGCGGTGGCAGCCAAGAACTTCTGCAAACCGGCTATTGGGCTGAAGCGTGGTGTCTTCTCCCTGTCCCGTGCATTTACTGTCTTCCCCCTCACTGCTCACATCTGTCTCATTAACAACCCCCGGCTCGATCGTCCCTGCCTTCAGTGATCTTTGGTTTTACGCAAAAGTCAACCAGAAAGCTTATTTTCAAGTATTTTTTGCTTTATAGCAGCTCTCACCAACATGAACTGGAAAGAATGATACCCTAATGATTCTCTGTGAATGAGGGGAGGGAAAATAAGTGGAAAATATATCATTTGTAACTCAATAAATTCTTATAGATAATAAAATACATTATTAAGTATATTCTTTACTGGGGCTGGAGCAATGGCTCAGATGCTCTTGCAGAGGACCCGGGTTCAATTCCCAGCACCCACATGGTGGCTAAGAACAGTCTTTAAGCTGAGCATGGTGGTGCACACCTTTGATTCTAGCACTCTGGAGGCAGAGGCAGGTGGATCTCTGTGAGTTCAAGACCAGGCTGGTCTATAGAGTGAGTTCTAGACCATCTGGGGCTATAGGGAGACCCTGTCTCAAAAATAAATAAATAAATAAATAAATAAATAAATAAATAAATAATAACTTTTTTTTAAAGTAACAGATCATTTAAAAAAGTATATTCTTTACTATAACCAAAGCACCAAGTGGAGAATGTACATATGTGTAGGGAATTTTCACTAGTGCAGTGAAACTCCTATGGAGGTAGGGGGAATGGATTTTTTGGCATAAGTTTTTTCTTGAATTTTTATGTGTTTCATAACACAGCATCTCAATCCATATTAATCACCTTTATACTGCCTTCTCCTTCGGCACCCTCCCACAGCCCACCACCCCCCACTAGAATTCACATATGCTGTCATCTGTGATAAGGCCTATTGTGCCAAATTAATCTCCCCAGCTCTTTCTCAGTGCAAGTTCCTCCACTGAGCTCTAGTCAGCCTATCCAGAGTCCCTCACTTTAAGGAGACCAGTTCTTCCTCATCCAACAGTCATCAGTTGCCAATATTTCTTCAGCTAAGATTGGGGTTCTGCTGCCCTTTTCTGCAGTTCCATGCTGTTCCATGTTTGTGTCTGGTTGAGCTTGCATGCTTGTGCATGCTAACACTGTTGCTAGGTTCCAGGCATGTTAAATAGTCCCAAATGGCCAGATCTAGAGGTTGAATCACAAGAGCACTCATCTGCCGATAACAGCAGGTACCGTTCACATTCAGCTGGATGTGCGTCAATGGTCAACTTACACAGCCCTATTTACAACTCAGTCATTTCCAATTCATTGCACATTTAGGATTAATGAACCAACAGATCGTGCCCTTCTATGAACTTCTTTTACCACATTATTCAAGCCCAAGAGTGGGCAAACTACTCCGGGAGCCAAATTCAGCATACCAACTATTTTTGTAAATATTTATTGCAATATAACCATAGTTGTTCTTAATATAGTATTTCTTGGTGCTTCTGTGTTCTGATCGCAAAGAGGAGTAGTTGCAGTAGAGACCATCTGGCCTGCAAAGCTGAAAATATCCACTTATCTGGCCCTTTACGGAAAATGTCTGCTGATGCCTAGATTACACTTTAACATAGACTCCAGGGAGTGTGGTGTAGACGTGCTTCACTCTCACCCCATGAACTTTTGCTTTTATTTGCTCGAATGTGACACATTTTCTATTTCACTTTTTTTTCCTAGTCAAGATCTCCTCTCCTTGGACTGGTTCTCCAAGTACAGTTCCTGGACCAGCAGACACCATTGCCTACAAACTGCTCTAAAACACAAATTCTCATGTGTCTATCTAGACCTACTATTCAAAACCTCTGGGGGAGGGATCCAGTCATACTTCTCAACAGCCCCGCAGGTGATTCCGATGTGTGATAAAATAAGAGCCATTGTTCTAGGGGCTGGAAAGATGGCTTGGCAGTTAAGACCACTGGCTGATCTTGCAGAAGACCCAGGTTCAATTCCCAGCACCCACATGGCAGGTAATAACCATCTATAACTTGAGTTCCAAGAAAAAGCACCATTGTCCTAGAGCAAACACTGGAATGAGGAGCCAGTGCTTTGAAATGGGGATTTCTATATTCCCTTTCTTGTGATTGTTTTCAATGAACAAACTAGTTTTTGCACATTAGAATTGTGATTTTAAGAGCAGACCTTGAAGTGCCACATTCCTATTTATAACCCTAGGAGAGCCCACTTTCTAGATAATGGAGTTAGCACTTATTGCAGTTAAATAGATTTTTGGTGCCAGCAACAGCAAAAAGCTGTTAGACATAGACATACAGAGTAGGATAAGGAGGTTAAACACTCCCGTGATTAAGGGCCCAGAGTAGCCATTGCATCCCCCTAGGCTGTGACTGACGCCCAATTCTCATTACCACATACGAGGATGGGTTTAAGTGATGGTATGAAGCAGCATCTATCTAAAGAGAAAATGGACCAGGAGTTTGTCACCAATGCAAGGACGTAGTAGAACAGAAAAGTTCTCACCCTGTTGTTTCCCCCTTAGTTGATTGGCCCAGAACCTCTGTACTGTTTCTGCGTTCTTTGCTTAATGATCTAATCCTTCTTTGGAGCTTCATCCTTCTGTCTGAAGAGACAGGAACAGCTCTGATAATGAACAGCTGTAGTTTAGATGGAAAGAGAAAAACTGACTTTGGGAAACAGGAAGGACCAGGGAACAAACTCATTCTACTTTTAACTGAAATTTTTGCGATTTCCATGCAATGTATTTTAATGGTGTTTAGATCTCCTCGCTGTTTGCATCTTCCCTCACTGTCCCCACCCAAATTAATGTACCCTGAAGAAGCCCAACGCACTACACCCCGCTCTTGGAAAGAAGCAGATGGATAGCTAGGCTCCACGGGGAGACAGATGGAGATTAAAGTACCATTTTTATTAACGATGGCATTATTGGAGATGACGGTGTAGCGAGAGGGTCAGTTTCACACACCCCAACAGACAAGAAGCCAGATTCCAATATGGCCTTCTGGGTAAAAGAAGAAAGTGTTAAAACCTTTCACTAAAGGACTTTCTGTAGTAGCTCTCTCCAGTCAAGAAGCAGACGGTAGAGCCAGGCGTGGTGGTACAAGGTGGTACAGAGTAGTACAAGGCAGAGTAAATCATGAATTTGAGGCCAACTTCAGCTACATAGTAATAACCTCACAAAAAGCAGACAAGAGTTACACGAATCAGTTATTCAGTTATTTATACAGAGAGCAGGAAAGGATGATGAAGAGGTAGAGGTACAGATTTCAACACTAGCAAGGATCCCTAAACATGGAAACATGAAATCAGATCCACAACAGGGCATCTAAAATGATCCCAATAATAATTGATCCAAAATAATCAATGCCTTTCTTTAGTCTTGTATATTGTAATAATGGCTGTCAATGCAAAACCACAACTCAGAAATAGTTTATTCTGGGGCCGAATATGAGTGACCATGGCCCAGGAACACAGGTTCAAATTATCCCAAATTCCATGTTCCAACATTGTAAGTGTTTCATGAAGTTTTCATAGTAACAGAACAAAGAAAAGTCAAAAATCGAGACATCGATTTTTCAAATACATTGATGGATGCATTAAGCAGGCAGATGTGGCAAAAGGGAAATCTCAGCTCTGGGCTTCTGGTGGCATTCTTTTGGTTAGAGGAAGCCGCTCACCTGCTAAGTTAAAACATCCCCCAAATTCTTTACCTATTAGTCACAGAATGTTCGGTCATAAACAAAGGTAGGCAATGAATGGCTATTTGAGTAGCTAAAGATGGCCCAGGAGCAGCGGAAATTCTGCTATGGACCTGAAACATTCGAAAATATCCACAATCACCGAAGTTCTAATTAGTTGATCAGCCTTTGCAGAATGTTGTTGTAAGATGCAGTTTTCTGGGAACTTTCGGTCACAGGCACTCTGCCATTTTAGCTGTTTTGATAACCTTGTTGGTGACTGAAGGTCATCCCCAGCCTACTGCTAAAGCATGTCAATCAGCTCAGGAGGAAGAAATTTGGGCTTCAATTTCAGTCACATAGCTTCTGTTCATTTCATCCAAAGGAAGCAAGAGAGCTTCGTGGGCATTCTTCCAGTGAGAGAAGAATCTAAACCTTTGCTTACGGCTTTCTCCCCACTGGCCGAGATGCTTTGTCCCTGTAGCAGGGTCCAATTGTGAGAAATAGCACAGCTTCGATTTAAACGTACAGACAGTTGACATGAAATTGGCTATTCAGTCTCTAGGCATCTGAGCTTTCCCAGATGTAATCCGGATGGACAGATGCAGTGGGAGCAGCCACCCAGCCCATTTGGCAGGTTTCTGTTGGTCTCTAACCACTGATGAGGACCAGTAGTAAAGGCATGGGAAAGGATAGCCTAGGGCCACCTAGATGGCTGCCATTTCTACTTTCAGCAAGACACATCAGTAGTTTCAAGGTTTGATAGTCCCCATGTAACCACCGATGTATTCCTGACCCTTCACTCGTACTAGTCCCGAGGTATGTACCTAGTATTTGGGTATTCTATTTTGTTGTATTTCACAAGCATTTGTTTGAACTACCTTCTGAACATAAGGCACCTGGGTACCAGAATGTTACTTAGCCAGTGGTTAAATTCCTGCCAAGCAGCTTGCAATTTAGTTGGGGGAAAAAACTATCATTAAAGCAAGGCATAGTAACTGTCCAAAGACATTTTAAAAATGAACAGGAACACTAAGTAATGGAAAATTAATACCACCTGAAGGAGTTGGGTAAGGCTTCAGAAACTGATAACATTTGAACAAGACTTCAACAATTGAGTTGGAGCCTCTGAGAGGCCAAAATAAAAACCACTCCTTTTCCTCATCCAAATAATGTAAGAAATAAAAGTAATTAGGATGTTAGGGCTGGAGAGATGGCCTAGCGGTTGAGTGCTGACTGCTCTTGCAGAGGACCCGAGTTCCGATCCCCAGCACCCACTTGGTGGCTGAGAACCGCCTTTAACTCCAGTTCCAGGGGAATCTGACACCGTCTTCTGACCTCAGCGGCATTGCACAACATGGGCGCACAAACCTATGTGTAGACAGTACATTCATACACATAAAAAATAAATAATTTTTTTTAAAGTAGTTAGGATGTAGAACCCCAAATATCACCTTTTTTGGTCTTTTTCAGACAGGGTCTCCCTTTAGTCATATCATTTTTATTACTTATAGGAGGCCAGTGGAAGAATGTAGCTTTAGGTCCATTGCTCAGGTAGGCTGAAGGAATCCCAGAGTTGGGGAGAATCCCACACTAGGCTTTACCCCCTCACCTATGCCAGTCTTCAGAGCAGGACCCCTGGAGGACCTAGGAGATGTCCAGCTCCCTGAAGGCACGTGGTCAGCAAGAGGAAATATACCAGACTGAGCTCAGCAAACTCTGATATTGTTTTCAAATTTACCATGGACAAAGGTTGTTCAAGGAACTGCTCAGTTACAATGCCTGCTCAACAACCCTACATGAAAGGCTGTGAGGACACTGTGGTGAGAACATGGTTGAGTATGAGGAGAGCTCTGGGGAGATGAAGGTAGGGTAAGGGCTGGGTCTGAAGGGGAGCCTTATATAGCACACGAAGGAATTTCGTCTTTTTATAATCAATGGAAACCTACTACTTTTCATGGAAAGATTGTGGCTACTATGAGTAATAGTTAGTGGTTATGTCAACATTCATATGGAGGCCAGGAAGTCAGAAGGCCAGGAAGTTACTAGAAAGTGACTTCAACAGTACACAGAAAAACCAGTATGCAGACACCAGGCACTTGCATTCCTCATTGGAGGGTAGCTAAAATCATATCTGAGAACCTTAGTTGACTGGAAAAAGATCAATCATGTCATAAAACATTTAAGCTTTTATCAGGAAATCTGTATATCATCTTTGAAATCATCAGGAGAGATCTGGCGTGGTGATTCAGCACCCTTCCTTCTTCTGTGTCCCAAGTTTTAGTGGCCAGCTACTACATGGAGAACACTCTGATAGCCTCAAATTACTAAGATAATTCTTCCTGATAAGGAAAAGAGATGCCCAGATAACCAAAGACATAAATTTTCAAAAGAGATATGGACAGAACCACAAGAACTTTCCCCTTTACACTATTGTGTTCGATTGGCAAATTTATAGTACATATTCATTGTCACGGACTTTTTAGAAAAATTGCACAGTCACACAAGTGAAAATGGTTAATTCTGCTAATGGGTGAAGAGGTGGACTGATGAAGACTTATCTTTGAACTTAGAAACAGAAAGATAGGTTCTCTTAGAGAAGAGGTCAAAAATCATTCCTTTAAGGGAGAACTTTTGGAAGTAATTGTAATTGTCTTTAACAGATGTAAAGCAAAGATTATAATCTGAGAAGGGCTAATTATATACATTAAAAGTGATACCTCCTTCACTCTCATCCCTGTCAGCTCTTCCCTATATAGCAGGCTAGGTCTTCTTTTCCCTGTGTCTGTAATACCCAGAAGGCTCTGTTCTTTATTAATTTTGCCATGAAGCCAAGGAACTTGCATGGACTGTGTACTTAGATCCTGGCACGACTGTAGAAGAGTGTGGGCAAGATATTTTAAAGTAAAATGAGTTAGCATGACTCTGGTTACCTCATATTTGAGAAGGCAAGGTCAGCCTTTTGATGTGGATTTTGAACAGTGCAGAGACTAAGATTATAGCTTTATTTGGAAGAGTTTTCTTGTAGACTTAGATCAATTGCATTAAAACATTCGTTCTTCAAAAATGGCCCCAAAGAAAATAATGGTGGCTTTTTCCTTTTGTAAAAATAATATTTCCCTTACAGCCCATGGGACTGGATGTTTCTTTCTATTGAAATTATTCACAGCAACACCACTTGGATGGCCTAGGAATAGATTGATACTAATAGAGTATTTCAATCAGAGCTGTCTGACCACAAGGGAATAACTCTTCCCATTAAGTCAAAAGCTAAGTTAGTTTGTAAGCATAGAATATGCTCAGATTTAGTTTATGAGTATTATTATTAGAATTTACATCTCTTTTTTTCAATCCACAGCTCTCGAAAGACTCACTAACATGACCGATGCACTAGAAAGTATTTGAGAACTAGTAAAGAAAGATCATCCATCTCAAACCAGAAGGTTTAAGACTTCTGGACAAAAGATAAATGCATATATGACTTTCTTAATATATTTTCTGTCTTCATAAGAGAATAGTCAAACATCAGAGGGGCAGGTTTCAAGAAATTTGATTTTCAAAGCATCCTGTTGGTTTCAGCACATAAAACATGTTCATTTTTCATCCACCTTTATGAATCATTTACATATTTAAAACAGGAACATTTTATAAGCTTAGTAAATGTAAATATGCATCTTTATATTTGTGTTTATTTAACCAAAAAGCTCTTACTGAATGCCAGATTCTGTTCTAAGTGCTTTATAAATAATAATCTCCTGTATTACTCAGATTGTCCCATGAATCAGGTACCTACTCTGTGTGCTATATTACTGTGTAGAACACCAAAATATATTTTCGGTGCATCTCTGTACAGTAAAATTGTATTTCTCACTTTCTAGCTAATGTGCTATATAAAGTCTATCCATGCTGCCAGGAGCTCCAGTAGTGGGGTGTGGGGAAGGCTGGAGAGAGACACATGATGAGAGCCAATGAGAAGAAGTGGGAGTCAGCGGGAAGCCCAAGACAGAGTTAAGGACAGCCTTCATGGAACCGAGACCAAGGAGATGACAGATCCGGCCCAGTTCTAGACAGATAGCCCAGGACCTGAGAAAAAAAGTCTCCTCTGAGAATGAGACAGATGGAGACTTCCATGGCATGAGGTAGAAATTGAAGATGTGGAATAAAATCCTGCCAGGAAAGCCACTAAAGTTAAAGCAAAACCGAGGTTGGGGAGAATTTACCAGGCAAGAGACCCAGTTCTCTAAGAAACAACTACAGCTACTCACCAAGGGGGTGGAGTGGGGGGCAGTGGGGGGGAGTGGCTCTCTCTGCCTTTAGGCTTCACTACCACAGAGACTGAATCTAATCCCTCCCCTCCCTTGTTGTTAAGGTAACTAATCTTGCTGTGCACACAGATGCTCCTCCCTGTCAGAGAAGCACCACAGCTCACCTTGATCAGTAAATAGGCTTCTCACATGACCATTTATGTTCCAACGCACAGTCCCTCTTGACTTCAGCAGAGACACAAGACACACACCTAACACTGACCTCAATATTCTTCTTCCTCCTCCTCCTTCTTCTTCTTCTTCTTCTTCTTCTTCTTCTTCTTCTTCTTCTTCTTCTTCTTCTTTTTGTCTTTTTGAGACAGGGTCTCCCTTTAGTCCCAGCTGGCCTGGAGCTCACAGAGATCCACCTGCCTCTGCCTCCCAGGTGCTGGGATTAAAGGCGTGCACCACCACACCCGGCCGAAAACAGCCTTTATCCACCATGTGGGTGCTGGGAATAGAACCTGGGTCCTCTGCAAGAGAAGCCGGTGCTCTCAACCACTAAGCCATCTCTCCAGCCCCAACCTCGATATTCTTCTTACAACTTCCACCCCATAAAAACAAAAGCCCTACATAAGATTCCTCTTATGAAAATAATCTCCCAATACAAGTACACACCCTCTGCTATGTTCCCGTTATTAGATATGCCCCCAAGACTTCAGGGTAGCTAAAGATGGATGAACACTTTTATAGCCTGTTTTATAACAAAGAAGAAGATTAAGAGAAAGTAACATATGGAGAAAGAAACATGTCTATAGGAAGGGTTGGCAAATATTGACCTCTCCCTGCATCCCCCTCCCTCATACCCTACCTTACCTTTCTCTTTCCCACTTGGGTTATGCAATTTCTCTTCTCTGGGGTGCTCCTCTTTTTTCTTCCTGCATACAAACTTTGGCTCATTGGTTCACCTTCATGTAGAACCTGCAGAACCACTCCGCCATATGAGCATGCCCGCACAACCCGCCTCCCAGTCACGCACCTCAGGCTCCATCTACATTCTAGTTCCAAGAAGGTAGATCTGGCCTAGTGTATGTCTGGTCTCTAATTAGCTTTGAAAGAATCCAGGTAAGGCCTCCCTTGCAGTACCCTGTGGAGGTCAATTCTCCAACAAGGGAGTGGTGGTGAGTGACTCTAGTGAATCCGCCAGAGAAATTTCTTAGGCTGGCTTATTCAACCAGCTCCCCAGTGCCCCCAATCATTCTATCATTTGGTTTTGGGGTGGTGAACAGAAAAGCAGAGCAAGAAGACCACGCCCAAATGAAAGTCACCCCGTAGGGACTAGGGTAGGATTCAATATTCGTATGCAAGTGTCAGGAACATTAATAAAGCACAAAATAGATTTGATCAGCAGTGTGAAACAAAAAGCACAAAAATGAGTACACTGCATTGATTTCATAAATTTTGTATTCTCCACTTAAAGGATAAGAAATGCTATGCACCATTAGTTTTCAATTCCTTATCACTGTCTAAGGAAGGCTTTTCCATTAATCTAAGCCCTATATCTTGCATATCTTGACATCCCAAATCTCTAGCTAAATCTTCTGAGATGTCACATTCCATGACAAATATATGAGATATCTATTCTAGTGGATTGATGGTGACTTTAAATGTGGAATTATTGACTATGGAGGAACTCCTTGAAGATAAATACCAATACAGGGGTGTATTAGTCAGTTTTCTGTTGCTGTGATAAAACACCAGACCAAGGAACTTATAAAAGGAAGAGTTGATTTGAGCTTATGATTGGCGGTTCCAGGGAATTAGAGTCCATTGTGGCGGGAGGTGTGGTGGCTAGATCTGGAGCAGCAAACCGAGGGTCACATCTCCCAAAGAGTACAGGAAACAGAGAGGGCAACTGTAGACCACAGAGGCTTGTTAAAACTCACTAAGCCTGCCCCCAGTGACACACTTCACCCAGCATGGCCACACCTTCTAAGACCTCCAAAAACAGCGCCACCAACTGGAGACAAATGTCTGAATACTTACAGCCTATGGGGGACACTCATGCAAACCACCACAAGGGGTTTTTATAGTCTGGTAATGATAGGAATAGACATTTAGAGGATTCATACCATTTTACCACTACTTAGTCCCGAAATAGACTGGGAACACAGGCCTTGGAAAGACTCACCCTCAGGACCCTGGCCATCTCTCAAAGACTTTTTTTTCCCTACTAAGGACCCATAAATCTTTGGGACTAAAATATATTATTACATGTACTTTTATTTTGACTGCTTAATATTTTATGTGGTATCTTACATTCCCAAATGCTTTCCTAACCATCATTTTAGGGCAGAATAATATGGGAGAGACTTGTCATAATAGCAGAACACGTGACTGGTTTGTACTTGATCTTAGCCAAAAGGCTGAGAAGTGATCCATGATTGGTTTGCATTGGGTTTTTTATTCACCAACTGGGAATTTCACCAAGATTCACTAAACAAGCTTGACCTTATTACACATTTATAGGTAAAATAATCAAACACGATGCAGCAATAGCTAACCTGTTGGGCAGATTATATGCACCACCTCTAAAAATGAAGGCCTCTGATTCCATAGTAAACCCAAGAGACATTGTACTTAAAACAAGATGCATTTTTTTTCTTCACACTCTTAAATCTTTTCCTGGGTTCATTCTTCTTTGAAGAACCTTGGAGATTTTTTTATATCTCCTTTTGAAAAAGTACAACTTACTATAATATTCTCTTTCTGTACAACATCTCCACAATTATGCCTGAATACTTATCTATTTATAGCAGAGAATCTCAAAAATAAAGAAATAAAAAATTAAATAAAAAGCACCTTAAATTTGGTGAGAAAAAGTAAAATTTTTGTCAGATACAAGTTGTCAGCTTTTAAAAATATACATTGTTGGGCTGGAGAGATGGCCTAGCGCTTAAGAGCACCGACTGCTCTTGCAGAGGACCCGGGTTCGATCCCCAGCACCCACATGGCGGCTGAGAACCGTCTGTAACTCTGATTCCAGGAGAACTCCAGTTCCAGGGGAATCCGACACCCTCTTCTGACCTCCACGGCATTGCACGACACGGGTGCACAGACCTACATGCAGACAGTACATTCATATACATACAAAAATAAATAAAATTTAAAAAAATTAAAAAAAATAAAATAAAATAAAAATATACATTGTTTTAATTTACTTACATGTGTACATGCATGAACCATTGCACATGGGTGGAGATCAGAGAAAAACTTTTAGGAACTTGTTCATTCTGTCCTTCCACCACATGGGTTCCAGGAATCAAACTCAGATCATCAGGCTTGGAGTCAAATACCTTTAGACACTGAGCCATCTTACTGACCCTGATCACAACCTTACCACTTTCTTTTTTTATTTTTTATTTATTCATTTATTTATGTATATGAATGTATTATCTGCATGTAGGTCTGTGCACCCATGTTGTGCAATGCTGCGGAGGTCAGAAGAGGGTGTCAGATTCCCCTGGAACTGGAGTTAAAGATGGTTCTCAGCCTCCATGTGCGTGCTGGGGATTGAACCCAGGTCCTCTGCAAGAGCAGTCGGTGCTCTTAACCGCTAGGCCATCTCTCCAGCCCCAACTTTACCGTTTTCTCACATCTGTTTCATTCTGCAGACCACAGAAGAAATGCAATAGCTACTTAATGATATTGAGAACTTAAATCTGAAACTATGGTGTAAAGGCTGTGATACTGTGTAGGCGTACTGTTTTACAGGTAGGCAGGAAGTTGGTACCCATTTAACTGAGGCAAATATCTTGTCTGCTCTCTTTCCATTACCACTATAGTAATGGCTAATGCCCCTCAAATTTGTGGAAGGTTCCTTTTGGAAAAATGCAATAGCTTACAGTGGATTACTTGATTTTTAGAGCCACGTCACCTAGTCTAAATATAGGAAATGGTGACCAAGTTTTATTGGCATAATTAGCCACTGAATGAAATTCCAGGCTCTTGAGTATAAGTGGGTGGGCAAAGTTCTTTAATTATCATTATACGTGTGCAAATTAAAAGTTGTGCAACATAAAGCATGTTGATGAAGTCTGACAATATGCATTATTTCAAAACCACATGAATTCTCCATGTAAATTTTTCATGTAAACTTTTAAGACATAAGAATCATATAATCAGGGCTGGAGAGATGGCTCCGTGGTTAAGAGCACTGGTTGTTTTTACAAAAGACCTGGGTTCAAATCCCAGCACCCACATGGCAGCTAACAACTGTCTGTAATTCCATTTCCAGGGGATCTAACACCCTCTTCTGTCCTCCTCAGGCATTGCACAACGTGGGTTCACTTAAAACATATGCAGAGGTAACACTCATACACATGAAATGAAAATAAAGAAAAGAAAGAATCATATAATCCCAGACCTGGCAAGATCAGAAAACCGTGTTCATGCTTTGCTTGGCTAACCCATCAATGACAGACTTGGTCCTGAATTGAGCATTGTCTTCAGGAAATCATTTCACACACAGACCAGAACCTGAATGACCCAGACTGCAATACTCACGAGTTTGGACTGTGGTCATTGAGACAAAGGTCAAGATCAATCTTCTGTGCTCCAGCAACATGTAGATTTCAGCCATTTGCCAAGAGCAAATTAGTCATCTGTTAGACCCAGAAGCACTTTAGCTCATATCTGATAGACTTGACATAGAACCAGAGCATTAGTGTGAGCAAATTCTCACCAACCTAGGCATTTCTATGCAACACACCGAATTCTCACCAACCTAAGCATTTCTATGCAACACACCAAATTTTTTTAATAAATGTCTGAACTGACCACAGATTGTGACTTCATGTCAGAGAAAGAGATAAGTACTTAACAACAACAAAAGCTTTGGAAAAGACAGTCTTCAGTTCCTGCCATCTATCTCTTTCACAATGCCCAACCCAATCTTTGCTTAACACAATTTATATGCTTCCCACTTTGGGGGAACCCTGATTAATTGCAGAAAGAGATGTAACAAAAGCAACAAAAACTGAAGATGTTATATTATGCAGAGCTTTAGAGCTTTATATGTAATTAAAGAGCCCAGGTCACCTAGAGCTTGCAGAAGTCAACTGCTAGCATTTTTGTAGGCTGTGATGCTTCCAGTTCCAAAACTGTAAATGGTGCATCACTTTGTCTTGCTTAAAGCAAATTAAATTATAACAGAAACCTCTTAAGAACTACTGGAAGTCTTTGGATACAGAAAAAATTTAAATGATTGTAATAAATTAAGGAATTAACTTACTTTATCCCCAAACCCAAAGAAGAATCCAAAGAAAGTTCCCTTAGGACTCCACATAAACTTTTTCCTAGTTTTTTTTTTTTTCAAAGTGGGGGGTAGTCGGTAATCGGAGTCAGATGAGCAAGACTTAGATTTATGAGAAACTTCAAAGGACGTTAATTTTTGATAGACATGAAGACAGCTGAGAGCCCGGTGAATCCAGACCAGGGGATTCCCAAAGGGTTTTACTTGTGTCACTATTAAAAATGTATGGTTGGGGCTGGAAAGATGTCCTAGCGGTTAAGAGTGCCAACCGCTCTTGCAGAGGACCCGAGTTCGATCCCCAACACCCACATGGCGGCTAAGAACCGTCTGTAACTCCAATTCCAGGAGAACTCCAGTTCCAGGGGAATCCAAGACCCTCTTCTGACCTCCGCGGCATTGCACAACATGGGTGTACAGACCTATATGCAGACAGTACATTCATACACATGCAAAAATTTTAAAAAAATTTTTTTAATTTAAAAAATAAAAAATAAAAAAATTAAAATGTATGGGTTTTAACATTTTAAAAGCTATTTAATCCTATGTGGTAATGGATCACAGATACTTTGTTCATTTTTCTAGAGATTTTCCTAAAGATGTTCAATACATGATTTAGAAAAGAAAACAGGTATAGAAAAGTTAGAGAACAAGAGAGAAAGAAGCTAGAGGGATGGAGGGGATACCGTACAGTAGTTTCCCTGGGAAGGTTTGCCCAACCAGTGTAAGCCAATAAGCAGAAAAAGGCTGATAAAATTTCCTCAGCTGAGCCGGGCGTGGTGGCGCACGCCTTTAATCCTAGCACTCGGGAGGCAGAGGCAGGCGGATCTTTGTGAGTTCAAGGCCAGCCTGGTCTACAGAGCGAGTTCCAGGACAGCTGGGGCTACAGGGAAACCCTGTCTCGAAAAGACCAAAAAAAGAAAAAAGAAAAAAAAAATTTCCTCAGCTGTAGAATTTAGCTTGAAAATACATCCAAGAACTTGTCTCAGTGAGCATTATAAAACAACACAAGCCAAAGATTGAATGTATCAATATGGTTAAATTAGGAGTTTCATAATTCTTGTTATCAAGGAATTCATTGATGAGCTTCAAGGACCCATGGAGATATTCACAAACAATCTAAAAACCTTGCCTACACAAATAGAGTAGGAATCATGGCTTTAGCTCATTACTAATTATTTAATATAATTTTCTTTTCTGAAATATAAAACCAATGTGTATGCGTATACATACAAGCAAAAAAGCTTAATGTCATATCTTGGCAAGTGAAATTTATATTAATCATTATATTTTAAACACAGTAATGTCCTTTACTATCCACAATTAAGAATTTTCAAATGATTTTATTTTAGATGGTTTTTATTAACCATAGGGAAAATTCCATGTTTTATGACTGAAGGAAAGAGAATTTAGAGGTATAGATATAGTCAGTATTTATAAAAAGGAAGATAATACTTTGCTCCACCCAGTTTTTAGAACTGCATGAAAAAAAAAGAACTGCATGTAAGCTCTGGATTAATAATTTTTTAATTATATTGATTATCAATTTTATTCCAAATATAGGAAATCTTATCATCCTGAAAATATTTCCATAGAGATTACAACATTTCATTCATTGACAATACATTTGTAGAAAATACATAAAACTTATCACACTCAAATTAGTCTATGGAAACTGATCCTTTATACCTATATATTCCTTGGGAGAGGGGATTTCCAGCCTTCCTGCTTGCTTTCTTCTAGCCCTTAAAACACTGGCATGTTCTGGAGGACCATTCTAGAAACTGTCACTCCATGATAATACTGAGTTAACAGACAGCTTAGTTGGTCTGTAAATTGGGATTAAACTCTCACTGACAGAAGCTTTGCTTGAGAGTCAGAATTTTTAAAATTCTAGAATCTCTCTTTTTTTTTTCTTGAAATTAAACCCAGGGCCTTGTAGATGCTAGGCAAGTGCTATACCCTCAAGCTACATCTCCAGACTAGAATGAGTCTAGCTATAGCCTCTGATATTATTATAACAATAATAGTGTGATGTTTCTAGATACCACATCAGCTGTGTGAAAGTATGTACTAAAGGGAAAAATTTTAATTTAGTTATTTAAGAAATATCTTACAAAATAACTTTAGACACTGGAAAAGAGGCTATCTTTTCCAAGGCATATT
Organism: Rhizomys pruinosus; assembly: GCA_009823505.1. NCBI lineage: Eukaryota > Metazoa > Chordata > Mammalia > Rodentia > Spalacidae > Rhizomys > Rhizomys pruinosus. Next base: position 1,335,762 of record VZQC01006291.1, on the reverse strand, counting down.
AATGTACAAATCCCCATATAGAAGATGTTCTTGATGGCAAATTCTCCCCTAAGAGAATTGTGTTGTGCTAACATCTCAGGTTAGCCTTCAGTTCTCTACGTGCATTTCAACAGAAATTTACTTTATGGTCATAACCAGAGCATGGGGAGGGTTCTTCCTTCACAGAAATCCAAACACAGCCCCAGAGATGCTTCATGTCAGTCAAGAGGGGCTTCTAAGGGAAGCAGAGCAGTAAGAAGTTTCACTGGCCTCTCCTTGGCTTAGAAAGAATAATCAAGTCCTCCTCATCCACAGAAAACGAATAGATGCCTAGCTCTCTTCTGTCTCCCAGAGCATCTAAAAGAACACAAAGAAATCCTCCTCCTATCTTGACCAACAATCATTCTGTCCTCTACATTGTTTAGATGTCGATTTAAAACAACACTCATTTATGTGTAGTTGGCATTTTGGACCCTTCTTTAAAGATTAGAATCAGGGGCTGGAGAGATGGCCTAGCGGTTAAGAGCGCCGACTGCTCTTACAGAGGACCCAAGTTCGATCCCCAGCACCCACATGGTGGCTGAGAACCGTCTGAAACTCCAATTCCAGGAGAACTCCAGTTCCAGGGGAATCCGACACCCTCTTCTGACCTCCGCGGCATTGCACGACACGGGTGCACAAACTTGCATGCAGACAGTACATTAATACACATACAGAAATAAATAAAATTGAAAAAAATAAATAAAGATTAGAATCAAACTATGAAAAGCTCATCCTTTGTGACTTAGAAGTGATAAGACCCAGTAAGACTGGTGTACTCATAATTTTGAAGTAAAACAGGTCACAAATGTCAAATAAAATCTCTTATTAATAGAAAAAATATTTCCCCAAACTATTATTTGTCACTGGGAATCAGTTCCCTGATAAATGATAACAAGATAGAAAAAGAGGAAAGAAGCCGGGCGTGGTGGGACATGCCTTTAGTCCTACCACCAAGGAGGCAGAATCAGGCAGATCTCTGTGAGATGGAGGCCAGCCTGATCTCCATAGCAAGGTCCAGGCCAGCTGGGGATACAAGGAAACCCTGTCTAAAAAAAGACACTAAAAGGGCTAGGGGAAAGAATTCAGATGACCAAAATTTTGGTCTTGTTGTTTGGGGTTGTTTGTTTGTAAGTTAACATTTACGGAAGCATGGAATTCCAATTATATCTTTTGTAAGAAAACTTTTGTAGACTGTATAAAACTAACTCGTTTTATGATGTTGTTCTGTTTTCTGACTATTCTGGGGGAGAGAATACATAGTACAATACCAAATGAACAAAAGTAAGCTACTCAGTGACACTGATCATACTTGAAATGTCCTTCAAAGTAAATTTAGTCTCTGGCTCCTTGTTTCTCTCATGGACATTCACTTTGAATACTTCTCTGTAATATATTAGAATGAACCCTACTTACAATACTGATGTTAAAGCAATTTTATCCAAAAAAATACTTTATTTTTTAAATTTTATTTATTTCTTTTATGTGTATGAGTGTATTGTCTGCATGTAGGTCTGTGCACCTGTGTCATGCAATGCCGCAGAGGTCAGAAGAGGGCATCGGATTCCCCTGGAACTGGAGTCAAAGATGGTTCTCAGCTGCCATGTGGGTTCTAGGAATCGAACCTTGGTCCTCGGCAAGAGCAGTCGGTGCTCTTAACCGCTAGGCCATCTCTCCATCCCCCCTCCCCAAAAATACTTTATAGCTTGGAATAAATATCTTAAATATGTTAGGAAGTAACTTGGAATTCCCTTAATTCAAATGACTGTAACTAATATGTCCTGAGTGCCATCCTGTGTCCAGCACCTTATTCATTAGCAAAGGGTACTGTTATGTAAAATACAATATCTCCAGGATAATGACCTTCCACGACTCTCATGCTCTTGAGAGTCAGCAATTCCGTTTTTCATCTATGGTTAGAACTCAGTCACCAGTGGATCCAACAAACCTTTACTGAGTTTAACAGCTTTTCATGAAAAAAGCTATGTAGGTGTTTCTGTAGTAATCAGGAAACCTCTAATTTTGAACTTTCCAATTTTCAGGCATAAAATGAACACATGCTTAAGTTAAGATAGTGTAGATAATTAAGATTGATAAATAAGAAGACTCTGCTTAAGATCAAAATATGGCTTCCAACATTTTGGCTGCTGGCCCAGTGCTGTCTCAGTTAACTAAGTCCTGTCTTCCCTCACCCTAGGCGCTCTGTGGTAAAGTGAGGCAGTCACTCTATTGTTAGTTGTGGGGATTAGCAAGGTCACATGGACTTTCTGGGGTGGGAATTCTGCTATGAAGTTTTCTGCAAATATGTCTCAGTATTTTATCCTTTCATATCTCATTGCCCCCCCCCCATGCTCAGTAATTTTAGTTTGTGCTTTTTGTTTCTCTTTTTGTCTCTTTGGTTTGCTGGCTTTGTGTTCTTTTCTCTTTTTCCCTTTTCTTTTCCTTTTTTACTGCAGGAATCGGTCAAGGGGTTCCAGTGGTGGCACTCATTGTGGAAGGCGGACCCAACGTGATCTCAATCGTTCTGGAGTACCTTCGAGATACCCCTCCTGTGCCAGTCGTGGTCTGTGATGGGAGTGGACGGGCATCCGACATCCTGGCATTTGGGCATAAATACTCAGAAGAAGGCGGGTAGGTAAACTGCCAGGCCACCTGTAGTCTCCTGAATGCTAAGCTTGTGTTCAAAGCTTGGAAAGGAGGGCATTAGACCGTGATCACAGCAGTTCAGCCAAGACCAGCTCTGAACAATTATGAAAATATTTACTGAGGCAGAGGCAGGCGGATCTTTGTGAGTTCAAGGCCAGCCTGGTCTACAGAGTGAGTTCCAGGACAGCTGGGGCTACAGGGAGACCCTGTCTCAAAAAGAAAAAAAATATATATTTACTGTGGGATGGAGGTGTGGAAGAACAGAGGAAGACATCCAAGATGCCCCACAGAGTGGGGAATCCATTAGCTCTGCATGGGAGCACACTTAGAACAGAGAACATGAGGAAAAGAATGAAGGGAAGAGGAGGTTGCAGTCTCCTTTGTCCTTCCCTTAATGTCTCCTTCCCTATTTACCTCTTTCAAGTAAGGAGAGGCAGGAAGTGGGTCACAATAAATGAAGCCATGCCCACACTGCTGGGAAAATATTTGGTGGAAGGTGCAATCAGATACTTCTAGGTTGGCCTGGAAGGTAAAATCTCTACAACTGGTAACTGCTCTGGTCTTTTGTAAACTCTTCCTGACCCCCCATGTCCCACACCATATACTTTCCTTGGACTACGAACCCCTAAATGCTACTCTCGAGAGTCCAAAGTTCCCACCCAGTCTCCTCTAAGCATTCTTGTAGATTATTAGATCAGAGCCAAGTATTCTTGCAGATTATTAGATTAAAGTAATTTGAAACTAGCTATGAATCAGTTTAAGGGAGACAACTAAAGGGAATCATTTAAGTTTTAAACAAAGAATTTAGTAATCCAATCTATTTTCCTAACATATGGTTAAGGGGATAAAGATGTTCCACAGGAGTTAGGGTCTTTCAGAGATACACAGTGAGTGTCCGGTGGGTGGCATGAACTGTGCAGAACACTGAGCTATCAGAAAGAACAGTCTCGATCTGCCACTCTCAAAAGGCTACAATAAGTTTAGAGAGTACACAGCTTATTATTACAATGATAAAAATGACAAATGAGCTAACACTCCCTCTTCCATGTCTCACACACTCAGTGTCCCTTTAAGAGACTCCATATTAGCTCAATGCCATCTCCTCTTTCCCCCAGGTTAACCCGTCTCCTTACCAGCGCTCCAAATGAGCCATTAAAACAATAGGTGTGCCTGAATTATATAGGAATTAAAATGTATGAAGTAGGAAAAGTTGGAAGATCAAGGATTTCCAGCCTAGCACTGAAAAACTTGATAGTAATTTTAAGCATAGACACTTGACTTTTTTTTAATGTTAATTGAAGTTAAAGCTTGCTCATTGGCAAACTTAATTAAATTACCATTATCATCTTCTTTGATAGTGAGCACTGATCCATTTTAAAGCTAAACCTAAAAAGAGAACATTTGCCCCAAGATATTTGTGTTGAGCAACAAGCAGTGTTCAAAATAATTAACTGTGCTATTATTATTATTATTAAAAATTTCATCCTACTCCTCATTCCTTTCAAGTGTAGTAATATATTCTTTTTTCCAGAAATAAGCATGAGAATTTAGATAGTTCTTAGCTTTGGGTTTCTTCTTGCTTCCTGGAGTTTACAGATGATTTTATCATGTCCCATGAAGTAGATACAAGTTTGCATTTCTACAAAAACCAAAGGGAAAAGAAGCTGCTCTCCAATATTTCAGATGATCCAGGACTATGCACAGTGAAAGTCAGAACCCCATACCTATCATTTATCATGATTTTGGACTCTGTGTTTTGAAAATACTAAAATCTCTCATAAGGATATCTCTGGCTATTTCTGTTTTAATATATGAGAAATTTATATGTTTTAGAGTTAGTTAGGAGAGGCAGGGGAAATTTAGACTAGTGGGCAAAGAAGCAGAGTACTTTGCCCAAGCCCACACAGCCCATGAGCTGAAGCTAGGATTCTTTCTGGTTTGTTGGCAAAATTCACCGAAATGTGTTTCATGACATGTGCTTCTCATGATGTGCCTGCCTTTTGAATATTTAAGCTCACTTAAGTTACTCAGCTTATTTTTTCCAATTATACTATTTAAATTTTTGCTATCTTATACAGTCTAACAGCCAAGCTATGATTCTTTTGTCCTGTGGACTCTTTCCTGCCCTCACCTGGACCATTCTGTTCCCATCCCCAAATTAGGACAAAATCATCACGCACTTCTAGTTTTAGATGGAATTTCTAATTTTAATTGTCTTATAGTCAAAAATACATAAAACCACAATCTATGTGTAATCTGCATCCACATGAGAAACCTGACCAATTACCAAAGAATATAAAGTCAGGCACATAACTATTGACATATCTGTTTGGGGGTCTTTAAAACTTTAAACTTATTAAGAAGTATCTACGATACCTTTTTTTAAAAAAGGGGGTGGGGACTCAGAGCTGGAGAGCTGGCTCAGCAGTTAAGAGCACTGGCTGCTCTTGCAGGGGACCAAGGTTCATTTCCCTGCATCCACATGGCAGCTAACATCCAGATGTCCCTAACTTCAGTTCCAGGGGATCCATCACCCTCTTTGGACCTCCACAGGCATTGCATGTGCGGGGGCACTTACATACTTGTGAACAAAACACTCTTACACATAAAATAAAAACAAATGAATATTTTTAAAAGGAAGCCTAAAACAAGTTTTGAATATGTTTGTGTCAGTACATATAGCCATGCACAGATGCACTGTGTACACAGTTACAATAACAATACGCTCTTGCTCCAGGAGAGCAGTGATAGATTTATCATGATAAAATGATGTCAGAATATGTCTCTGTGCCATCTGAGTAACTGCCAGTACTAATGGTGTTTATTTAGCTTGATAAGAAATTGTCTGGCCAACATGTACATGTAATTTAAAAACTCATTTCCAAAGAACATTATTTTGTAGCAGTATGCATTCTTTATGCTCAAAAAAAAAAAAAAAAGGAAAAAGAAAAAGAATTGGTCCAGCTAGCCTTTAGTCACCAGGAAGAATTTCTTTCATTTTCAGAATCCAATGGTTTGGAGTTGAACATTTTGCTACAAATACACACACACACACACACACACACACACATACATATATATAATTATATCCATATAATCCAACCTATATAAGTAAATGTGCCACCGTCCACATAAAATTACATATAGTAAGTGTATACACCCTAATTACAAAAACCTTTGTTTCAGGACTGAATCAGAGTATTTTCAGGTATTTTCTAAGTTGTTTTACTTTGGAAATTCATTTAACATTTATTTAAATGTTTAATTTTATTTACAAGTTGTTAAATAATATAGGTTTAAGGACTATGAAAGTGTATGTTCAACTATATAGGTTCTCATTTTATAACCTTAGAGGAATGACATTTTCACCCCTTCCATTGTTATCTTTGTGACCTTTCTAGCTTGTCTTTGAGTTCCTTTCCAAGAATATGAATTGGAAAGAGAATCACTTTGGAAGCAGAATTGTAATTGGCAAAACTGATTAGCTTTTGTAGATGAGATTACTTGAGCTAAAAACAGACAGAATATCTATCACAATGCAAATGGATTTGGATAAACTATGAGAGAGTTGTGCAATTGTTTCTTGTGTGTGGTGTTGAGCATCAAATTCAATTTTATCTTTTGCCTTTTCTCCCTATCTGTTCTGTGGCCTGTGCTACCTGAAAGAAACTTTTCAAGCTCCATGTTTTCCTCATTGTCATAATAGATTTTCTATTTATATGTCATAGTTAAGAGTGAATCAGCACGTACTTTTCCTAATTAATTTGATTGCTCTAGAAATATTATCAAATCTTATTTCTTAGCCACAAATTACTAAACCCCATAAACACAAAGATTGATGCTGCTGAGTACCATCAGATTTACTTATCTAGGATTTTAAAAACAAAGATCTGGCTGTCTTGTGTTTGATTAAGCAGGATGAACAGCCTTGCCTAGCGTCAGGTACACCTGCAGACTACAAGCTCCGGTGTTGAAACCAGAGATCCCTTTGCCTGATAACTGTCAACCTTGAGTCTCAGGTAGCAGAGAAATATGACCTGGCCCCTCATTTATCATTCAGTGAACAAGAACGTCCCATGAAAATGTCAATATGAGAAAGGCATCTGAATGCACAGTGTTTGGAGTCAATGCCCCTCATTCATCAAAATTTTATTAGCAATGCTTGTGTTTATTTTAGCATTTTTGTGCAAAAAAAAAATCATCTGGACTTACCTTATTTTAGATAAGAAGCAGAACCAGCCTGAAGCAAAGACCTTAAAAGATTTTTTAGTAATCTGTTTAGAGCTTTGGGGAATTGATCAATGATGCAAATGTCATTCATTTTCTAGTGCGCCAATGGCATATTTATTAGGAGCTGGGAAGAATATGTTAGCGCTGGCTTAGTCTTAGGAGTAGAAGAAAAATGTGTATATGTGGTGTGGTGTGGTGTGGTGTGTGTATGTGTGTATGTGTGTGTGTTTAAAAAATCTCACTTTTGACCTTTCTGCTTAAAGACAGCTTCATAAAAACCCTCATGGGTTTTGATCAACTAGGATGAAGACATAGCACCAACTAGCTATGAGAAAGGAGAACCTCACTGCTTGGCTTCCAACTATATAATTACAAATTACTAACAAAAATGTGATTAAAGTTTGCTTCTCTTCAAACACATATCAAATGTCCAAATACAGGGGAAAGTCATGAGAAAACTGGACATGTTAAGAAGCCAGGTGTATCCTGTATTCCCTGGGGCACAACTTTCTGTGCAACAGTCACAAATGTTTTCTCCTGCTGCTCCGGAGATTTCCAGCTGATGCTGAAAGATGTCAAAGCCTTATCATTTGTCCCTAGAAGATCTGCAGAAAGTAATTGGTCTGGATGGTCTGTGTCCCAGCGTGATTTCGACATAATTGGAATGTCAAGTGAGAAAGAAGGAAACAAATAGCAAGCATACTGACTTCAAGTGTCCACTTTAGTTATTGTTAATTTCACCCTACCTCACGTCTTTTTTAGAATTTTCTATAAGAAATGTCAAAATGATTCTTTTTTTGATACTTTTCTTGAAAGTAAGTAATCTTAGAAATATCTTGTGCAAGGAATACAAATGGTCTTAAAGACACATTAATAGTGAACATTAATAGTTATAGAATGCCTACTGTGTGCACAGAACTGTTGGAAGATGAACAAGACATCACGTTGGCTCTCGAAGACTTTGTAGTGGATATTAAAACACAACATGACTAGAGAGCCACATGGGCCCTTAAAAAAGACACAGAGTGTTCAGACAGCAGAGGCTAAAACACCTGAGCGGGCATTCCTAACAAGAATCCTTTCTATGGAACAGTGGATGCCAATTACCCATAAATGCCAATATGATCAGTCTACTCCTTTTTTCTCTTTTCTATCTAAATCTGGGTTTAAACTGAAGGTTGGTCTACATGGCAGAAAACAAAAATAATGATTGGCCCTCTCTTGTAACAACCATGAAAAGGAATAAAATGAAAGGAACCAGTACAGGAGACAAGTTTTCATTCTTGTTGTTTTTTTAAACTGGCCTTGAACTCTGTATCCTCTGGTGTCAGCCCCTGAGGGCTGGGATTGCAGACACATCTGGTTAAGGACACAAATTATTTGAGTGGGTGTGCTAGTGTTTTGTGTATGTGTGCATTATATCACTAAATTGAATTTATATGTTTAATTAGTGCTTAATAAAAATAATTTAGTAATGTACTTAACATAAGATTTAATCATATATAATTATATAAATGCCTGTATCATTATGTATATATCCATAGTATTAAAATTTAACTGAAGACTTAAATATAAGACTAATAACCTGACTTTTCAAATTAGTCAATCACCAGGTATTTTTTGAATGCTTGCTTAGAGCACCATTTGTACTATGAAAAGTAGTATAATTTTTCTCAAGGGATGTGTACCCAATCTCATGTAAACTAATACAATAAATAATTTTCAATTTAATATTAATTACTGAGTTCTGAGAAGGCAGAAAGTCATGGTAAATAAAATTTTACAGAAATGGCATTACCTCATTTTGCCTATGGAGAAATATAAAGACAACAACACAGAGTTACCTGTGTAACTATATGTACCTATGTACCTTTGTGTTCAAATTCCACAAGAGTAGAGCAACTCCATGTAAGAATGTACAAAGTACAATTTAAATGTTTGTTGGACAGCTTGCTGAAAGAGAATGAGACATTGACTTAAAATATTACCTCCTTTAGAGGAGAAAATATCATGAAGAGGAAAGATTTTATTGATCTAAATTGGCCAGTCAGCTCCCTACATTAAATTTGCTTTAAAATTACCTAGCTCGGGGCTAGAGAGATAGCTCAGCAGTTAAGATCATTGGCTGCTCTTGCAGAGGACCTGGCATGCACATGGCAGTTAATAATAACTGTCTGAAACTCCAGTTCCAGGGGATCCAACACTCTTCTGGCCCCTACAGGCATGGCATGACATGGTTGTACATTTCATACATACAGACAAAACATACTCATAAAGTAAAAATAAATAAATAAACGTTTTAATTGCCCAACTCTTGGCTCACTGGGAAAGTATATCATTGAACATGAGGAGCAAACATCAGCAGAAATTACTGGGATAAACCATTATTGTGGAGAAATGCTATTGTCAGAATGCCCATCAACGTGGGGGATGATCTCAAAGGTTTCTACTAACCACATGTCCCTGAGATTTTCTTCACTAATTGTAGATTACTTGTTTTACAGAGAACATTGATATCAAGTGAGAGGTTATCAAACTCCAACATACCCAAGAATCTCCAGGGGAATTTGGGGCAGATTCTCTGTTACATAGCCATTTAGATGGACTTGAGACAGATCTCAAACTCTGCTTAAAACTAGAACCCGAGGAACTCAATTGAGAATAACCTAGGAACCACATTTTAGGGTATTGTTTCTTTAAATTTTTTTTTTATTAATTTTATTCATTTCCGTATGTGTATGAATGTACTGTCTGCATGCAGGTCCGTGCACCCGTGTCGTGCAATGCTGCGGAGGTCAGAAGAGGGTGTCGGATTCCCCTGGAACTGGAGTTCTCCTGGAATTGGAGTTTCAGACGGTTCTCGGCCGCCATGTGGGTGCTGGGGATCGAACCCGGTTCCTCTGCAAGAGCGGTCGGCGCTCTTAACCGCTAGGCCATCTCTCCAGCCCCTAGGGTATTGTTTCAAACTGAATAAAGAGTAGATTTCTGTGATAGCTTCTGATGTTTTCGAAAGTAACTTCTTCAGCTTCTGTGACATTCTCAAGTCACTGTGCTGTTGTCACCAGCACTCCGCACCCTCTACTGTATTTGGAGTCTAACTGATTCGAAAAGTGTATTTAGCATGAATCGCCTCATTTCCTTACCCCGGCTGCGCCTGGCTCCAGATATGTCAGACCTGAAATTGCTCTTCTAAGAGCAAATTTTTTTAATTTATTTTTTATGTGTATGAGTGTACAGTCTGCATGTAGGTCTGTGCACCCCTGTCGTGCAAGGCCACAGAGGTCAGAAGAGGGCGTCGGATTCCCCTGGAACTGGAGTTAAAAACGGTTCTCAGCCGCCATGTGGGTGCTGGGGATCGAACCTGGGTCCTCTGCAAGAGCAGTAGGTGCTCTTAACCGCTAGGCCATCTCTCCAGACTCATCTAAGATGCAAATTTTGATAGACCTTTAGCTCTTGTGTTTTTTTGGGTTTTTTTTTTTGTTTTGTTTTGTTTTTTGTCTTTTCGAGACAGCGTCTCCCTGTAGCCCCAGCTGTCCCGGAACTCTGTAGAGCAGGCTGGCCTTGAACTCACAAAGATCTGCCTCCCTCTGCCTCCCAAGTGCTAGGACTAAAGGTGTGCACCACCATGCCCGGCAAGCTCCTGGTATTTTTATTTACGTAGATTTTTTTTTTTCTGTATGTGTATGAATGTACTGTCTGCATGCAAGTTTGTGCACCCGTGTCATGCAATGCCGCGGAGGTCAGAAGAGGGTGTCGGATTCCCCTGGAACTGGAGTTCTCCTGGAATTGGAGTTTCAGACGGTTCTCAGCCGCCATGTGGGTGCTGGGGATCGAACCCGGGTCCTCTGCAAGAGCGGTCGGCACTCTTAACCGCTAGGCCATCTCTCCAGCCCCCTTACGTAGATTTTTTAAGAGCATTCGTGTCGTTTTCCTTCTGTCTTTTGAAAACTATTAGGTTTTCTTTTTCTTTTTAAAAGTTTTAAGTTGGCTAGATGTGGTGGTGCATGCCTTTAATCCCAGCACTCAGGAGACAAAGACAGGCAGATCTCTGTGAGTTCAAGGCCAGCCCAGTGTACATAGTGAGTACCAGGACAGCTGGGGCTACAGAGAGACCTGGCTCAAGCAGACCAAAAAAAAAAAAAAAAGGTTTTGGCACACAACATAATGGGCTGCAGCGGTTTCATGCGTATGTGCCCCTCGCTTGCAAACCAGCAAATTAGATTCTGAATGGTAAAAATATGTGTAACCAATTAAAAAGAACAAAAGAAAAAAGATGAGAAAATGAAAGGATTTTAAAGTGAAATGCCTGGGTGACTGCAAAGACACAGCCAGTGGGAAGAACATCCCTCTTCACTTTCCCTTGTCAGGTTCTCCTGGAGACCCTTAGACTTCCAACCTCCCATACACCTATTCTCCACAGTTACAGCCCCTAAACTTCTCGGTTAAGTCTCTTGTAGAACTGTCATCTATAAAACAAACAAGATATGGGAGGTTTATTCTATTGTGCTTAGAATGGAAGACCTAGACCTGTAGTTATCAAATAACTTGATCTCACATCAGAATCACCTACAAGCTTCTTAAATTGCTGGGCAGGATGGGTAAATTCCAGAGATATGTTGTATATCTTGGGAATTATAGTTAATACCAGACCAAATGCTTGAAAATTCCTAAGGGAATAGGTTAAAAATTCTCATACAAAAATATATGTAGGCCGATTCATATAATTAGCTTGATTTAACTATTCATATGTGTGTGTGTAACAACTCACACTGTACACCATGAATATATGCAATAAATGTACATAAATTGTATTTGTACATTGTACAAATTGTATAAATTTTAGAAGAAGACAACAACAAAAACACAGGTTACTAGACTCTACCTACAGAGTTTGCGATTCAAAAAATCTGCTTGAAGTTTACATGTTAGAGGGGCTCTAGCAGAAGCTGCTGATGGCACAGGACGCACTCTGAGATCCACTTTCCTGGATCCTTCCTCTCTCCGCCAGGTTCCAGGCATGGAGGCGAGGTGCCCAAACAGTTCTGGAGCACCTCCTCAAAAGCTAGTCAGAGAGCACTAAGCCACAGATCAACTCCACATTCCTTTGCATGGACTCAGGCCCTTTGCCTGGCCCAGCTTCCTTCTGGAGCCACCTTCATTTCATTTCTATCAGCCCTGAGTTCACACTTCCACTGCTCTCCAGTACACAGCATCCTGCTGTCTTGAGCCTCTCTGTCTTATAATGAGATGGATAAATGCATTTCTTTACTTCATTTCTAGACTATTCTCTCTCAAGTTCTATGGCATCTCAAGATGTTTAAATGCATGAAAATACACAAGAACATTTAAAACTCATCTGAATGAGTCACAGACAATCAAATGACCTTGTGCTTAATTCCTCTTTAGAATAAATGAGTTCTGAAGCAACTTAACTGACTGGAATCTACAGTAGCTACAAATACATTGAATTACCTATCACCAACAGTAACAATAATAAATGTTTGGAATGTTCTTAATAAATTTTTCCCATGTTATTGCTCGTAGCATTTATCTTGCAGGTATGCGTGATTGATGGCGAGGGCCACAGATTTGTAATTGTGTCTTTCTGTGCTGTGTTTTTTTTTTTTTTTGTTTTTTGTTTTTTGTATTTTGGAGACAGGATCTCCCTTTAGTCCCAGCTGGCCTGGAGCTCACTATGTAGACCAGGCTGGCCTTGAACTCACAGAGATCCTTCTGCCTCTGCCTCCCGAGTGCTGGGATTAAAGACATGCACCACCACACCTGGCACATTTTCAAAAACTATATACAGTATTGACTATCTGCTATAAAGCTTTCTTCAACAAAAAAGGGAAAATTGCATTAAAAGTAGAATTCTAATGATAAATCTGCACTAATCTTGTCTAAAACAGGTTCCATTTGGTTCCATTAAAGTATTTTCCTGTATTATCCCAATTAGTAGACAAATATCATAGAATTTATGGTGTGGTCTTAGAATATTCTATGTAAAACAACTGTTCATCATAAGCAGAATCCTTGTAAGCCTTAAATAAGCATTAAGGAATCTATTCCTATGAACCCATGGAAGTCATAGCTCAGCATCTTTAAGACAGACCTAAAAGTTCCATTTTCTTTAAGCCTATGATCTTGGATTTCATCATTTGCTAGTATGCTTCAATTTTATCATCTCTGGTGCAGGAATGACGAGTCACTTTCATCTTGCCTGCCAACTCACATCAGTGTGTGCTGCCTGCCTAGAATGTATTAAGTATGGTTCTGTGGCTGCATCTGTACTCAGGGGAAAGGCAGACCATGACAGATAAACAATGAAACTAGGTAAAGATAGGAATTCACCATCAATGTGCCATGAATGTCTCCTCTGTTGCTGGAATGAAACCAAAGTTGTATAAGTACCCTGATATCTGTAAGACTGCCAAGCAAACATCAAGTAGTACATTGAATTATGCAAACAAAGAACCCTAATTACCCCAGAGATATTTGGGATACAGAAAGCAGTCACCATTTGACCAACACAGCAAAACATATCAATGCTTCCATTATCTGGCCATGAGGAGCTTCAATATATACATAAGGCACAGGAGATGAAGGACCAGAAGCTCTTACTACAGGAAACCAGTTGTATTTGGACTGAGAGACAAGCTAACTGGGTAACTGCCTATTGATAATGCATAAGAAATCTTTTTTAAAAAAACTAGGAATTAGTCTATCACAGAATATACAACAAAAAAATGGAGAAAAGTTATATTTGTTTGCCATCTGGAAAGAAGCATATGAGGTGAAAAGAAATAATATGACAAACTATTTTGAGAAAGAATATAGAGTTATTCTTCACTTCCCCACAACTCTGGACCCTCTATGACAGCTTGTTTAAGTTATTGGAATTAATACTATATACATAGTATCTCATGTAGATGTCATTGCAAAGCTATGTACAAAAGTTTAATTAAAATGCATTATTTCATAATGTGAGATAGCTATATTAACCCCATTTTATAAATAAGGAAATGTAGGATTAAAAAGTTATGCCATTCAGGCTGCAAAGATGGCTTAGCAGTGAAGAGCACTGGCTGTTCTTGCAGAGAACCAGGGTTCAATTCCCAGCGCCCACACGGAGGCTAACAGACCATCTATGACTCCAGTTCCAGGGGATCCAACACCCCCTTCTGGCCTTCATAGGCATTGTACAGCATGGGTACCCGCACATACATGCAGGCAATAAACTCATACACAAAAACTAAATTCAAAAAAAGTTATGCCATTTGCTCACTGCATCCCAGTAGCACAGCCTGGTGAGGAGACTGGGGCTGGAATGTCCTCGTAGCACCCAGGCCAGATTGTACCCTAGGAGAGCGGCTCAGTAGCTGCAGCAAGGTGATTTAGCTCATCCCAAAACTGAGTTATTTCAGTCAAGAATGCTGCCCTGCTTTGACCCTTCTCATGCTAGATAACTTCTCCTCTGAATAAATCTTGAGCCAGCATTTACTCTTTAATCCATTGATGGTGTGTCCGTGTTCTGCATGCTCAGGGATTCCATACGCATCTTAAGCCAACTCCACTTCTGTCTTTTATGCCAGCCCTAAAACAATAAAATTCTGACCACCCCCCTTGCCTGGTTATGTAGTTGTTTACTAAGGAGATTTTCCTTGTAATGAACTCAGAGGGTGTTCTTGACTTACAGTTGCAGCAGGAAATCTGTCTGGCCATGTGGTAGCCACCATATTGCTTGGAATGCTTACCTTTTACTATTAGGCACATTCAACCAATAGTAAAGAGAGAAAGGGAAATCATATAAGCAGAGCCAGCACTGTTCAGGGTTTTGTACTTAAGTGTCCTGCTAGCTCTAGCCCAAGGTGGAATGTTTGGCAGCCCTGTGCTGTCCAACCAAACTTCCTGTGATGACAGAATATATATATATATATATATATATATATATATATATATATATGCCTGTGTCAACCATCAGGCTGGCCCTAAGCACTTGGATTGTGGCTAAGAAATTAAATTTTAATTTTATTTTACTGTAAATTTAAATGTCCCCATGGATAATGACGGCCACACTAGACACCACAGTTCTTGTGTTTCTGCAATGGGATTCCACCACATTGGAAGTACTTGAATTCTGATGGGTTTCCAGTGTTATTTGATATTTCATGCAACATCACTTATTCAGTTACCTGACAAATATTTTTGAAACTATTATATTCTAAGCCCTGTCCTAACCACTAGCAAAAACACGTAAATGAGCCAAAAGAAAAAGAAACTTCTACTCTTTTGTGGCTTACAGTCTAGCAAAGTTAGGTAGATAATAAATAAACATACACTATTTTAGAAGGTAATATGCCAGAGAAAGAGGGAGTGCAGAGAAACAAGATCAACACAAAGGCATAGTGGGAAGAAAGCCGTAGGCCCTCACTGCACTGATTGGCACTCAAGGGGAGGGGAGAATACAAAAGCAACAAGGAGTCTGTAGTCCAGCACCATCTTAATCTGTCTATGAAATGCCATGTGTGAAACAGTGTAAAGCTGGTTCTTATCATGAGTACTGATTGCCTGGCTTACTGCTCTCAGCCTCACCAAGCTACCCAGCTTGTGTTTCCTTTAACATTCATCTCTGTACCTCCTGTGTCACCATACATAGCTCAGGAGTTTAGAATTCAGGGGGAAGAGAAAGTTAACAAACATTTTAAAAAGTGATCACTTTATGGGTAGCGGTAAGGACATTTGTCAGAAAAGGCTTTTCCACCAATGTGTATACATTCTTCCCCAGTGAGGGACATTTCTCTAACATCTATCTCACTTAACTAGGTAGAACCCTCCGAAATAGCCCAGGTGAACAATTTTTCTAGACTAGATATTAAACCAAAATCAGACCTGCTATTTTTCTTAATTGTCAGAGGCTTACTTTGTAGCTGGATTTCATCCTCAGTAACAGAATAATCTGAACAGCTCATAGCTTGTTCCATTCAATCTAATTTTCTATCTAACCATTGTTTTCTGAAAAAAAAAATGGCAGCACTAAGTTGCTTTTGCAGATTTTAATCATTGAATATTTATGTGTCTTCCAATTGACTGAAAGAAACTTTGAGCATCTTAAAAAATGAGGAATCGGGCTGGAGAGATAGCCTAGCGGTTAAGAGCGCTGACTGCTCTTGCAGAGGACCTGGGTTTGATCCCCAGTACCCACATGGAGGCTGAGAACCGTCTTTAGCTCCAGTTCCAGGGGAATCCGATGCCCTCTTCTGACCTCCACGGCATTGCACGACACGGGTGCACAAACCTGCATGCAGACAGTACATTCATACACATATAAAATAAATAAAATTTAAAAAAAAAAGTAAAAAAAAAATAAAATGAGGAATCACTCTATTCAACAGTGGATTCTTGAAGTCATGTTACTGAATCTTCGTATTCATGGGATACATCACATCCCCAGATATAAAGAAGATATATTTGTATCTGGTCATTTAAACAAATCACAAACTTTTCATTGATGTACAAATTGAGCTGTGCATTCAAGTCCTCATAATTCATTAGCAGAGTCTTCCCTCATAATTCTCATGTCCACTTAGCCTAGCTGACTCTCAGGGGCTATTTATTGGATCTTAAGGACGTCATTTACCTCTGCAGTCCTCCGATTTTACTCACATAAAATGATTGAAAGTTATATCATTTCTTTATCCCAAGTTCAAATACCTCCAGAGGAATCTTCTAGCTAGCGCCTTCCTTGGAAAAAGCAAGCCTTGGAAATATCAAAGTCTAAGAACAAGGAGAGGAATGCTCAATTGAGAGTTCTGATGCCCATCTGTTTGACTTTGAGATAGTATAAGGTTATCGAAGAATACTGGTTTGGGGGATCTTCCCATCACTAGTTTCCATATTCTCCTGATGAATGTGATTCAGGAGTCCATGGGCTTTCCCCATGGACAGCTTGGCTAAGTAGCTTTGAACTGAGCTTTTCTGTCTCACTCACAGATTTGTCTCCTCCAACTTTTAGAGAAATTCTAGACTCTGTTTCCTCTCTAGGGATGGTTTATATGCTGGGGACCTTGCTTCAGCTCTGAGCTGAATATCACTGAGATTCCCCACAGTTGCAAAACATGAAGCGTACTTAACAAACAGACAAAACCCAATTACTTGGTAGATATATGTCAGGGATACTGAGATACTTCTAGTATCAGGGACAGTTCCAGATTCTCTTCCCCCCACAAACATCAGCCTTACAAGAGATATACTATCTCTGTTAACAAATGAGAAAGTTGGGGCTGGAGAGATGGCTCAGTGGTTAAGAGCACTGACTACTCTTACAGAGGACCTAGGTTTGATTTGAAGCACCCATATGACAGTTAACAACTATCCATAACTCCAGGTGCAGGAGATCTGATCCCCTCATCTGACCTCCTTGGGGATTGCAGAACATGGGTGCACTTACATACATGCAGGCAATACATTCATACACATAAAATAAAAATAATAAACAAAATATATAAAAGACTTGAAGAGGTTAAATAATCTGTCTCAGATTTTTCATTAGTAAAGAAAAGGAGAAAACAAATGACCTACTCAATAGATGGAGCAAAGAGCTGAACAGAGACTTCACAAGTGAGGAATTAGAGATGGCTGAGAAACATCTTATGAAGTGTTCA
The DNA here is from genome assembly GCA_009823505.1 of Rhizomys pruinosus. Lineage (NCBI taxonomy): Eukaryota > Metazoa > Chordata > Mammalia > Rodentia > Spalacidae > Rhizomys > Rhizomys pruinosus. The sequence continues at coordinate 1,318,207 of VZQC01006291.1, read as the reverse complement.
ACATTGCTAATCATTAAGGAAATGCAAATCAAAACCACTTTAAGATATCATCTTACTCCAATAAGACTGGCTAGGATCAAGAAAACAAATGATACCAAGTGCTGGAGAGGTTGTGGGGAAAGGAGAACACTCATCCACTGCTGGTGGGAATGTAAACTGGTACAGCTACTATGGAAAACAATGTGGAGAAGCCTTGGAAGACTTGGAATGAACTTGTCACCTGACCCAGCCATACCACTTCTGGGCATGTATCTACAAGACTCATCTTACCACAGAGATACATGCACAGCCATGTTTATTGCCGCTCTCTTCACAATAGCAAGGAGCTGGAACCAACCCAAGTTGGATAGAGAAAATGTGGCACATCTACACAATGGAGTTCTATGCAGTGGTAAAGAAAGATGACATCATGAGCTTTGCAGGTAAATGGCTGGAGCTAGAAGACATCATGCTGAGTGAAGTAACAGTCCCAGAAAAACAAACGACAAATGGTATCCCTCATCTGTGGATGCTAGCACCAATTACCTAATTGTATGGCAAACTGAGCAATGTCAATGTGATCTGAAAACAACCATGCTCTTATATTGTGAATCCCTTAAAATATATTAAATAAAATAAAAAAATAAAAGGAACCATATTCCAATGAGAGGTCTTATGTCACTATCAGTACATCTTCTATACAAGATTAAAAGTTCAACTTCACCTCATACATATGACATGGAATTAGTAAGAATTAAAATGTAGGTATATGTTGTATTGCATTCATGTGATATAATTACTTCCAGTAGTCAAAGCAGATAAAATCTGTGTGAAGGAAAGTATCTTGAGATCTCTAAAATCTTTAGTACCTTCAAACAGTTGATAAGCACTTTTATGAAAACTGCTCTAAGCATCATGAGAATAAGACAACCTGTTCCCAACAGAAACCGCAAAGCAACTCAAATATAGAAATAAAGAATCCAAAGATGGGGGCTGGAGGATAACTTAGTGCTTCAGAATACTGACTACTCTTGCAGGGAACCAGGTTCAATTTCCAGTAAATACATGGTAGCTAACACCCTCCGTAACTTCTGTTCCAGGGTTTCTGATGCACTCTTCTGGAATTTGTGGGTATCACACAACATAGGTCCACTTACATACATGCAGGCAAAACACTCATATGCATAAAATTAACATAAATAAAAAAATTTTAAATGATCTAGCAAGTCAAATTTTTGGAGAGTAAAACTCCATGCCATGTCTCCTGTTTTACCAAGTGGACTAGAAGTCTGCCTGCCATGAAGACAAAGGGACTTATTAAAGCCCCCACACAAAGCCAGCAGCCATTCCTTCACTCAGGAAACTCACAAACATTGCTCTAGAGCTGATGTTGAGCCATGTTCTCTTGTAGAACTTGCAGTAAGTAAGAAAGCATCATGGCTTTGGGGAATCCATAATCTACTGGAGGAGACAAACACTTCCATGTGAAATCAAGTACAGTAACAAATATCCAGAGATTCTGGGGCATCTAGGAAGCGGAAATCAGATGTTCACATAGGAGACAGAGTGTCTACTGAATTTTAAATGAGTGATGAGTAATGGGTTGAGGAGCAGAGTCCAGTCCTTGCAGTAGGTAGAGCAAACTCAAGGGCATATAAAGGCATTCGAGAATCCAGTGGGATTAGGACATTCACAGGAAATATGTAAGAGTATCAGAGAGCCTGGCTTAGGGAAGAGAACAGAGACAGTCTTAAAAGAAATATGCAAATTAAGATACCATCATACCAATGGTAGGAAGGATTGCGGAATTTAAAGAAGAATGTGATAGAATTGCCTGCTCTATAGAAGAGCCATGCAACCAGCACCATGGAGAGTGGATGGGGTAGAGTAGAGAAGACACCAATTAGCAGTCTTTAGATTCCACCCGAGACAGGATGAAGACCTAAACTAAGGTTCACAAAGGATGAGGCGGGCAGGGCTATACTTCAGAAAGTCAGAGTTCTCTGCTATGAAATTACTAAAAAGAATCTCCAAAGCCTACAGTGATGGTGTTGTTTTACCTCTCCAAACAGACCTTAATGTGATAGGAAGACACCAAGAGAAACACTCTGGTGTTTGGCAGTGACTTTACATGGTCATTAAAGGCTGACTAAAGACTGCACAGATTTTAACTGCAAGTGTCCCTGGCATACAGCTTTTGACAGTAATAAAATCTGATGATAGGAAAACTGGCTCTGGTCAAGTGGCAAAGTTGAAAAGAAGTACCTGATGCAAATAAATATAATCAGCTAAATCAAAAGGAGAAATCGAAAGCTCCATGCGTAGATGAGTAGTAGTATTTTGGAAATGCTAATTAGATGGTCACTTTTATGGACACTGATAATTCTCACCCCAATCACAGCTACTGAAAAAAGAATAAACACTAGTTCCTTGATGCTAAGACTGAATATTGTTCATCTCTCAACCTGCCCTTAAGCTAGTGTGTGACTTATAACAGGCATCAGTAAGGTTTGTTGAATGAATGAGTAAATGACTAAACAAGTGTGTGGTGTCTGCATGGGGTGTTTGCAAAGCTTCGTTTTAATTAAGCTTCTCTCAGTTTCCAAAGTGAAAGAGTTGGTGTTCTCTAATCTCTCTCAAGTAGGACGATTATTTCCCTTGAGAAATAACTCAAGACTGGCCACCACCACAGGCCACACTGCTTAATGAGAAGGATCCATAAGTGAGTCCTCCCTAAAGACTAGTACAGCACTTGAGTAACAGCAAATGTTTCCATAATGCTTGCTACACACCAGCCCTTCTTGAAGACCTTTATAGAGATGAATTCATTTAACCTTAGATGGCTAGGAAAATAACTATTGCCATTTCCACATTACATATATGGAAAAGACAATATAGAGGCTAAATAACACACAGGATCACACAACCAGCAGGAGGAAACAACCTGTGGGAACCTGTCCCAATAGCCATGGTGCTCTTACTAACAAGGCTGCCCTGCCTCTACAGATGAGCCGTACAGTTAGTTGTGACAGAATCGTGGCATTTGAATGGAAGTGGCAACTTTTGCCAAGAGGAGAGAGAAAGAGGGGGGAGGGGAAACTGTAGGTCACCATGGTCTCATTAAGGACAAATTTCTGTGTCCTTTATATAACCTTTAGATTTAGGCACTTGCTTTGGCTTCAAATAAATGATAAAAATTTCATTTTCTTTTTTTTAATTATTATTATTTATGTGTATGAGTGTACTATGTGCATGTAGGTTGGTGCACCCGTGCCATGCAATGTCTCAGAGGTCAGAAGAGGGCATGCGATTCCCGTGGAACTGCAGTTAAAGATGATGGTTCTTAGCTGCCATGTGGGTGCTGGGAATCGAACCCAGGTCCTCTTCATGAGCAGTTAGCACTCTTAACCACTGAACCAACTCTTCAGCCCCTCATTTTCTTTAGAGAATTGGAGATTCCATGGAAATGTTGTGTCTTAAGTACAAGATGGGGCTATTCACACTTATTTTTTAATTTTTAAAAGTATTTTGTTTATTATTTTTATTTTATGTGTATGAGTGTATTTGTGTGTAAGTGCACCCATGTCAGACGATGCCTGCAGAAGTCAGAAGAGGATTCCCCGGAACTAGAATTATGGATGTTTGTTAGCTGCCATGTGGGTGCTGGCAATCAAACCCTGGTCCTCTACAAGAGCAGTCAGTGCTCTTAACCACTGAGCCATCTCTCTAGGCCCAGTTTTTTATTTATGTAAATAAATTTCTTCACTCTTTGTTTGTGACATCTAACAGAGCCCATCTGTGGGAGTCACAGGAGGGCTACTCTCCTCCAAAGGTGTTAATTAATCTAAGATTATCTCTTGGAGTCCTACAGAATTCTAGATGCATTTTCTAATGTTTCAAATTTAGAAATAAAAAAAACAGATATTGTAGATAATTAAATTTATTCTGGGAGAAGTATTTCTATGTGTAGGCTGTATTAGCAGAATTTGAATAGCATGCTAATCGCGAAGTGTGGGGAGTGGTGCTGCTTATCCTGTGCCTTGGGTAAACACTGACCTATTTTAAATAACTGTGTGACTCACCTCAAAAGCTAGTGATCATAAATGCGGCATTTAAATGAAGCCGTAAATGCCACAGTAGAGAGATTTTCCTCAGTTAACTGACTCCACTTCCTCTCACAAAACCCTCTAATTTGAGGTATACCAAAAATAACTTTGATGCATATGGAGCCACAAATTAGCAGTTTCCATAAATAAGATCAGTTTGTCATGAACCCAAATCTAAAACTGCAGTTTCACATGATACTATGACCATGTTTGGATATCAAGAAGTTTTCAATCACTACTCTAGTGCCATAAAAAGAAATCTAAAGTATCTCTAAAACTCTAAACCTCTGATGTTTTATAGTAGAAAAAAGTGGGAAGAACCACAGAAATAGGAATTTCAAGAGAGCAGGCCTTAAAAAAAAAAAAAAGCCTATGACCACAAAATAAGACAGGAAAGCAAAGCAAGGCTTGTAACTAAAAGAAGGTAGATGAGCTCGGCAGAGCAAATACCAGGGGACAGGCTGAAGCAAACAGAATCTTCAAATAGCTAAATGGTCTGTGCCAGAGTCTTGGTTTTTTTTTTTAATTTTTTTTTATTAATTTTATTTATTTCTGTATGTGTATGAATGTACTGTCTGCATGCAAGTCTGTGCACCCGTGTCGTGCAATGCCGCGGAGGTCAGAAGAGGGTGTCGGATTCCCCTGGAACTGGAGTTTCAGACGGCTCTCGGCCACCACGTGGGTGCTGGGGATCGAACCTGGTCCTCTGCAAGAACGTCGGCGCTCCTAACCGCTAGGCCATCTCTCCAGCCCCAGAGTCTTGGTTTTTTAGCTGTCTTCCCTAAGCTTCTCCGATTTCCTTCCAACTCTCTCTCTCTCTCTCTCTCTCTCTCTCTCTCTCTCTCTCTCGCTCGCTCTTGCTCTCCCTCTCGCTCTCCCTCTCGCTCTCCCTCTCACTGTCCCTCTCGCTCTCCCTCTCTGTATGAAGGAAAAGCATTTTCTAATAACAAATTGAGCTTACATTTCTGCCTGTGATGCCTGTGATTAAGAAGCTGAATACTTGGCACTGGAGAAGTGGCTTAGCGGTTCAAGAACTGACTGCTCTTAGAGAAGACTCAGGTTCAATTCCCAGCATTCCCATGGTGGTATATAACCATGTCTAACTCCTATTCTAAGGTATCTGACAGCTTCTGCAGGCAATGCATACACATGGTACACATACATACATTCAGGCACATACTCATACACAGAAAATAAAAAATAGAAATTGAATGTCATAGTGAGAGAAGACACAGGAAAAGTGACACTTTGGACCCACAGTGACATGAGGTCATCAAGCTATGAGACTTATCAGATCACTCGGATCTTTAGACCACGCTCCTCCTCTACAATAACAAATGCATCTGCTCGCCTCACAGATTGTTCTCCAATTACTCCCATGGTCCGTTGAAAATGGTAAGCCATGGTGTGCTATGGACATGTGAATTCTTATATAGGATCTTACTTAAAACATTGTCTCTAAGCTTCTTCTGCTAAAGATGTGAGGCCTAAAATCTGTTATATCTCTATTAAATGAAGAGATGGGCAACAAGGTTAAAGGCACTGAAGGACCAAAAATGCTCTTCCCTTTGATGCATTCAGAAGGATGGAAAAAGAACTGAAGAGGTAGCAGATGAAAGAGTATAAGGCGATGCTTCAGGTGGACCAAGTCACATTTGTCACTCTCTTCCCAGAGTCATTTCTGTTCCAGCAGGGATAGGCATCTCTACTTTTAAACTCATTCTGTGGTTCTTCTTCCTAACTTATTTAGCCAAAGCCGCCACCTCAGTCAGATACGGCATTCCACTCAAAGCCACAAGATTCTTCATCTCTTTTTTTTTTTAATTTTATTTATTTCTGTATGTGTTTGAATGTACTGTCTGCATGCAAGTCTGTGCACCCGTGTCATGCAATGACGCGGAGGTCAGAAGAGGGTCTCAGATTCCCCTGGAACTGGAGTTCTCCTGGAATTGGAGTTTCAGACGGTTCTCGGCCGCCATGTGGGTGCTGGGGATCGAACCTGGGTCCTCTGCAAGAGCGGCCGGCGCTCTTAACCGCTAGGCCATCTCTCCAGCCCCGACTCTTCATCTCTTTAAGCTCTCCTAACCATCGAAAACCATGATTATATAAACTACACATCTTTAATTTTTACAAACTGGCAGACTAGATAAAAGTGACAGACAACTCCCTCCCTCAGTTAATGACATCAGGGAATTCTGGTTTCAATACAGATGGCTGGCAGTGGAGGATACATTTTGAGTTGTTATCAAAATTAAACACCTGCAGATGAATGATGGAATCTATCAAATGGCTAACCAGAAGAGTCCTTTCTGTTGTTAATCATGTTCAACTCTTATGCATGCTTGTTATTGCAAAATGCTCTAGAATTACCCCCATGGTTATCTGATGAGTCGACATATGATCAGGGATGACTGTGCTCTGAGTCTTAAGAAAATTAACTAGCACCACAAATGTGAACATGTCACTCGCCTATGTAAACACTTCTCATTGCTAAGACAAAGTCACAGAGCTCACAGGTCATGGTGCTTGCCCATAATTCCAGCACTTGGAAGGCAAAGTCAGGAGAATTGTAAATTTGAGGCCAGCCCAGACTACATAGCAAGATCCTGTCAAAAAAAAAAAAAAACTAGCAAGACTTCGTGGCACATGCCTGTAATTCCAGCACTTGAGAGGCAGAGGCAGATGGATCTCTGTGAGCTCAAGGCCAGCCTGGTCTACATAGTGAGTTCCAGGACAGCTGGGGCTACAAGGAGACCCTGTCTCAAAAAGACCAAAAACAAAACAAAACAATTCTCTAGCACGATCTTGTCTTGGCTAGCTCTCTCTGCAGTCTTATCTTCTTTCACTCTTTGTTTTCTCTGTTAGAGTTCAGTTACTGCGGGGCTGGAGAGATGGCCTAGCGGTTAAGAGTGCCGACTGCTCTTACAGAGGACCCGGGTTCGATCCCCAGCACCCACATGGCGGCCGAGAACCGTCCGAAACTCCAATTCCAGGAGAACTCCAGCTCCAGGGGAATCCGACACCCACTTCTGAACTCCGCGGCATTGCACGACACGGGTGCACAGACTTGCATGCAGACAGTACATTCGTACACATACAGAAATAAAAAATAAAAAAAAAATTAATAAAAAAAGAGTTCAGTTACTGCAACAAATAACTGAAATAATCACCTTTATAAAGAGGAAGGTGGGCTGGAGAGATGGCACAATGGTTAAGAGCACTGATTGCTCTTACAGAGGACCCAGGTTCGATTCCCATCCCCTACATGGCACATAGCAGCTAACAACCATCCATAACTCCAGTTCCAGGGCATCAGACACCTTCTTCTGACCTCCAAGGGCAATGCAGGATACGGGTGCATTTACATACATGCAGGCAATAGGCAATACACCCATACACACACAAAAAAAGGAAGATTATCTTGGTTAACAGATTTGAAAGTTTCAGTCTACAAACAATCGGCCCAATACTTTGTACCTGTGGTGACAGATTATGGCAGGAGCATGGGGCAGGGACATGACCCCATAATCTCTTTTGAGGACACACCCCCAGTGACTTAAAACCACTAGTAGGAGCCACTTCTTAGAGTTTCCAGCACTCGAAGTAGCACCAAGCTGAAGCCACGCTTTTTATCACAGAGGCCTTCGGGGGTCATTTGAACCTAAACTACAGCTCCAGCCACATTGACCTGATTTCCCAAACTTCTCCACACTAGGCCTATCCATGCCATTTTGTCTGCCCTGTCCCGTCTTCAGCCCCTCCAGAGCTCATCTACCTGCAAATGTCAGGTGAAGCATCATATCCTCAGAGCACTCTTCCCTAAGTATCTGCCTTTACAGGCCTCTCTGCCTCTCTACCGAGGTCAGTTACAGCTAGATCCCTAATGCTTGTCTTTCCACTGGCATGTAACTCACTGGAGACAAGGGCAAATCCACCCCATCTATCCTGGGTCCCTGGCACATACCACAGGATCTGGTACAGGGGAGACATCCATGTGCATTTTCTAAATGAAGGATGGATGGATGGATGGATGGATGGATGGATGGATGAATTAAGGGTTTCAGGTTCAAGACTAAGGTCATAGAGTCTTCCAGAATAGGTTAATCTTGAGAGAACATTTGGTATCCTTTTTTCATTTTTTAATTTTTATTCATTTATTTATTGTTTTTAATGTGTACGAATGTACTGTCTTCAGGTAGGTTAGAGTACCTGTGTTGTGCAGTGCTGCAGAGGTCAGAAGAAGGTGTCATATTCCCCTGGAACTGGAGTTAAAGATGGTTCTTAGCCACCGTGTGAGTGCTGGGAATCGAAGCTGGTCCTCTGCAAGAGCAGTCTGCGCTCTTAACCACTGAGCCATCTCTCCAGCCCCTGGTATCCTTTTTTCAACCTTATCTGAACCATCTTTTTTTTTTAAATGTGTGCACTCTTGACAAATATTCCTGAAGGATGTGAGAGGGAGGGGTGACCCAATCCTCTGAGCCTAGATAAGTGACCTTTTTCAGAGTAGAGCTGCCATAATATACAGCCTAGTGCATTCACAGGAACCCCACACATCCCAGGGCACAGCAGGCCTCAAATACAAAGAAGTTCTCCAGTCTCCTGCCCAGCTTTTATTTATTTATTTATTTATTTATTTATTTATTTACTTTTATGTGTATGCATATACTGTCTGCATGCAGGTTTGTGCAACCTGGCTTTATTTAAAGCAGTAAGATCTGTCCTGCTTTCTGGGGGAAGGAAACCCCACACTGTCTCCTTCAGTAGCACAGCAATGAGGAGAAACAGTGACGTGGATGATTGATGGAGCAAAGCACGTGTTAGACTGAAGAGCCCTGGACACTGCCCTGCTCCTGATGTCGTCACTTATTTGCTGTGTGACCCTAAGCATTTGGCTCCTTCTGGCAAAATCACTAGCAGCAAAATATATAGACTATTGGGTTCTCATGAGCACCAAATGAAATGGTTTGCTATATTCTTTATGTTTCTGAAATTTCAATAATGAGCCCAATGTGTAAATTGTAAAATAGGTAATTATAGTAATCTTGCAAGTGGTCCTTGAGAACAGTTTCATCCTCCTGATTTTGAACAGTTATCTCTTCTTTTTTTTTTTTTTTTTTTTTGTCTTTTAGAGACAGGGTCTCCCTGTAGCCCCAGCTGTCCTGGAACTCACTCTGTAGACCAGGCTGGCCTTGAACTCAACAAAGATCCACCTGCCTCTGCCTTCCAAGTGCTAGGATTAAAGGCGTGCACCACCACGCCCGGCTGAACAGTTATCTCTTAATAACAAAATGTGTTTGTGCTTCTCACCACTTGATGGCTGAAATGTCTTTTCTTACCAGCTTAAGTGAGAGAAGTTAAAAATTAGCATTCAGGGTGTAATTGTCCATGGATTAGATGTGCTGACTCTCCCCAGTTCATACTCTTTCTGTAATAGAAAAAAAACTATCTTTTAATAGACAATATTTTGCTTCCTTATGGATCAGACTTTGGCTCACAAGAGCCAAGTTAAACCTTAAAACTGTGATGACCTGCATCATTAGCCAGATAGGCTCTCACCTTAGGCTCTCTAAAGGAAACAATTCCTAAGGTGATAAACTAGTTCCTTTTCCCACTCTGTGTGTGTGTGTGTCTGTGTGTGTGTGTCTGTGTCTGTGCGTATGTCTAAATGCATATTCATGGATGTGTATTTATGCATGCACATGTGCATGTGTCTCTGTGTGTGGAAGCAGGAGATTAACAGGAGGTATGGCTCCTCAGGAACATCCCCCTTGCTTTCTTGGACATGAATTAGACGATGCTGGACGTGTCTGCCTCTCCAGTATTGGGATTATAAACATACTGCACCTGACTTTTACGTGTGTGCTGGAGATCAAACTCAGGACCCTCGGCTTGTACAATAACCACTTTACTGACTGAGCCATCTCCCTAACTCCATTTCTACTTATTAATACACAGAAATCCATTGCTGAAATGTACCTTAAATTGTATCCCACAATTAGAGATAACATATAGTTTAAGGATAAATGGCACAGTACATTCCTGCCAAGATGCAGATGATCAACTAAGTCATTTTTTATAACAGAATTTGAGGAAATGGTTTTAAGCACATGCCATATGGATTAAAAAGGAAAAAGAACAAAACTAAATCCACCTTCCTATTTTACTGTGTTAGGCTATGGAATATTTAAATCAATCGATCTTTAAGTGTAATTTTTGTAAATTCTCACATTCAAAACAATTATAGAGAGGAAAATTCAGAAAGTAATCACTATAAAAATAAATGACCAATTTCCTTTAATGTTCTATAGCATATATATTGCACAGTAGGGTGCTTTGGTTAAAAATGCTGTATTGAGTATTTCAAAATAGCTAGGAGAGGATTCTGAATGTCATCAATATGAGAAATGATAAATGCGTGAAGAGGCTAGATATGGTAAATATCTTTATTTGATTATTACATAGCGACTCATGCATTGAAACATCACACTATATCCTGTTAACCATGTGCAGTTACATACATTAAACTACAAAAAAAAAAAATCGATACTGACTAGGAGGAGCTGGATTGACCTGTCTGACATTGTTTCTTATTGCAGACTTATCAATGAATCTCTGAGGGACCAGCTCTTGGTGACAATACAGAAGACCTTCACGTACACTCGAACCCAGGCTCAGCATCTCTTCATCATCCTCATGGAATGCATGAAGAAGAAGGAACTGGTACGTCAGCCCCTATGGGGGACAGGGCACTCTCCCAGTCTGTTGTCTTCAATCCCGCATCGTTTTCTCTCTCTAGCCTCGCTTTTACAATCCCCCCCCACCCCCCCCCCCCCCCCCCCCCGCCTAGCCTCCCCTGCCCTGCAGGTCCCTTCCCTTAAATAGCCAGTCACAGGTTTTCCTGCCTTGGCCCTAGTGAGGTGTGCGCAGCTAAGTCTGAGCTGCTATTTCTTTCTGCATCTTACTCCATTGCTTCTGATCCCCTCAGCCAAATAAGCGGAGGTCAAAGAGCGTGGTTTCCTCCAGTGCTCTGCTTATCCTCTCTGTGGTGTGGGTTTCCATTTTGCTTGGGAGTCATGAATCACTGAGGCACTTTGTGTCACTATCTCTAGTGATCTAACACCCAGGCAACTATACTAAGTGGTACAGATGGAAAATGGTTATAATACCCAAGAAATAGTGGAAATGTCTGTATACAGTTTCTGCAATGTTCTCTAGTTACCACTGAAGCCTTTCTTAAATCAGTGCAAACTGTCTTACAAATGTGTAATCAGAGATGAGATTCTCTGGCAGAGTGAATAGAAATAGCACAAGCTAACAGCTAAGGAGCCTTTGATACACTCTAGACAGGGAGTTGAGTTTTTATGTCTATTAACAAATGTGATCTTTGCAAATGTTCCTGTATGAAGTACAAATATTACCTTTGCCTTACACTTGATAAGGTTCAGACTTGCTTGATTAGTAATGAGGAACTGAAACTTAAAACCAGTGATGGTCAATCACTGGGAAATAATTTTATTCAGCAATTGTCTCATCCAAGCCTGTGGAGTGAACCGCCTGCTCTGGGAACATGCCATCAGCGCTCAGCAAGCAAACTATTCTCGATGGCCAATTGAGCTAGTGATGAAAGTGACCAAACATTTAGATGAAATAACCAATTTGGTAAGCAACGCATTCTCCAGAAGCCATCCATACACCCTTTATGAGAAGCCTTCCAGAAGCTTCCAGGGTTGAGTGACAAGAGAGGAACTGGGGACGCCTCTAATTCCTGCATTTCTGTAAGCCCACAGACCCACGCTATCCACCTGGTGTAGAGAGACAGGGAAGCAGTCCATGTCTGTAAGTGCTCATGCCTGTCCCTTCCGCTAGCCACAGGAGGGATTTTCTTCTCAGTACGGATGACTAAAACCCTGAAACTAATGGTACCTCACCACAACCAGACTCTTTCCTAGAAAGACAATTCTAGCAGAATTCCAGGAACCAGTGGAAGTCATAAAAATAAATGAGGCCGAACGAACTTCTTTGGGTGCTTATTGAGGCTGTCCTGAAGGATTCTGCCCGCTAACTGTCCTGTCACTTAATTATGAACCCTGCAGGAAAAGGAGGCGCACATTTCAAAGCAAGTTAAGAAATGTTACACGTTCCCAGCTCCGGGCTAAGGAAATGGATTCTGAACAAGCAATAAATTCTCTTCTCTCCACATATGGGCAGAAAAGTTGGGAATTTTTAAAGTCAAACTTAATTTAACTAATTTCCATTTCTAAAAGACAGTGTGGACAGTGCCACATGCTTTACAAGTGAGCTGGACAGAGGCAGCAGTTTCTTTTTTGCAGAGGCAGAGAAGGAAACCAGGGTGTCACTTAGATGAAAGGTACTCACAGACAGTGAGGAAGCGCTGGCTCGGAGGGTCTTGGTAGCCACCGTTCACTAGGCTACAGAGCATGGCACTCAAAGCAGGAAAACACTGTGGAGTGCAATTCCTTTTCCTTCCTACACTTCAGCTCTCCTTTATGAACTCCATGGGATATAATATTCTGAAGTCCACCTACCATTGTCAAGTTCAGCTAATGCACCTGATTCTGTGGTTAATGTAACATATTTCGTTACCACACCCAATTAGCTTACTTAGTAAAGACCATCACTAGAAATGCATATTTATTCACTTAGTGAAATGTGGACCTCAGAGTGGTCTGACTCATGGAAAACATGCTTTGGTCTGTCCTTCCAGGCATTCTGGTGGATGAAGCAGCCCTCCTTGACACAGCCTCACAGAGATACTACTGTAAATTCTATTCACTTCATATAGTTCCTCTCTGCTTATTCAAATACTGTCACCTTCTAAGGATATCTTCCCTAGAAACCAACCAGTGAGCTAATTCATGCTTTAGCTTGGGAAAAAAAAACTATACACAATTGTATATTAGTTTAGAGACAAACTTAAGGGATCAGACTTTATAGTCCTCCATATTCTTCATCAAGAGTTATATTATCACAAAAACAAGATCAAGAAAAGAGGACCCAAGAGGTGCTGTTAATAACCACAAGGTCAGTTTTGTGGGCAGAACTATAGTACTCTTCCTTCCAGAGGGCAGCGCCAGCCCCTTCTCTCTGCTGCTAGTCCCAGAGCCCTGCTTTGCCCTCCGACATCCTATGAAGCCTCGCCCATCACCACCTACTGGTCCCAGAAAGGGCAGTAAACCTTCTGTATGTGCTTAAGCAAAACACTGTGCTGGTAGAGTGTGTGGTGGGCGAGGCCCTTCACCTCATGGTGGACAGGAAACAGAGATGAGACAGGGACCAGGAGCTAGGTACAACTTTCAAGGTCACACCCCTCATGGCTCACCTCATCTAGTCGATCCTACCTCCCACAGCTTCTACCACCTCTCAGGATAAAACCATCAATTAGATACCAAGCACGCAATGCACGAGTCTGTGGAGGGCACTTCATACTCCAGCCACAGGACTGTTTGTCTCCCTATCATTGTCCAAGCGCTCTTGGGAACTATATCTCTGAAGCTGATGCTGTTCTCACATGTAATGTTTTATAATTTATTCCTCTCTCCACACCTGTCTGGCCTGCCCATCATCTCCCCCAACTTCATTCATATTAAATCTGAACTTAAACACACACTTCTCAATAATTCACTAGCCCCAATTCAAATACCCGGGGAACCCGCGTGGGAGCACACTTGCAGTTTTCACTTCTCCTGCCTTTTGGTTCCAGCTGTGAATGCAGCTCTTTCTCCCTTGGGTTCCTTCATCTGCCTAATCCTCTGGCTGTGTGCACAGTGCCTCTCTGTACCACCGGACAGAGCTGAACCATTCGGTGCTAATTCACCTAGCCCTGCAATAATGAGGGGCAATTATTGACTTTACTATAACTGTACTAAGCCTTTTATTTTCTTGTAGTTTTTTCCTCTTCTTAAACTCTTTCCTACCTTAACATCAAAAATATATTCTTCTGTATCTTCTTCTAAAAAATGTAACCAGGCATGGAGAGATGGCTCAGTGGTTAGGAGCATTGGCTGCTCTTGCAAAGGACCTGGGTTTAGTTCCCAGAATCCAGGTGGCATTAGTAACTCCAGTTCTGGGAGATCTGGCATCCTCTTCTGACCTCAGTGATCATTGCATGCACTTACATACATGCACGCAAAACACTCACACACATAAAATAACAAATTTTAAATGTAGCTAATGGTACCTTTCACATGAAATCTGTAGTTTGAATGTGGTTACGAAGTAGAAGTCCATATGGATGGCTAACTGCCCCACATTATTTACTGAATGGTCCATATTTAGGTCACGTGCCAGCTCTGGCACAATGGGAACTTTCAGGTATGCACGAATACTTCTGACTTCCCTAACTTGGTATGGCTTTATCAGTCTGAATGTTTTTAGTCCAATGCTCACACAAGAATTTTAAAGTCAGCTTGTTGAATTTGCAAACATACTCACAGTATTATTTTATTCTAGTTTGCTTTTCATTCCTGTGATACAACACTGACCAAAAACTTGGGAAGGAAAGGGTTATTAGCTTAACATCTAGTGTCAGTTCATTGTTAGGGGAACTCTAGTCAGGAATTCACACAGTACAGGAACCTGGTGGCAGAAGCCTGGGCGCTGACGGTGAAGGAATGCTGCCTATGGGTTGCTCTCCCTGGTTTGCTCAGCTACTTTCCTCACACAGCTCAGGTCTACCCGCCCAGGGATGGTCCCGCCCACAGTGTGCTGGGCCCTCCTACGTCAATTAACAATTTATTTTCTTATATATTTTTATTGAAGTTTTGTGCATTTCATACTATATTTCTCAATCCAGTTTAGACTCGTTCCTCCTTCCGTACCCCCACCCCACCAAAGCTCATGCATTCTGCCATACATGTCTTGCATCTTTTTCTCAGTCTTTTTAAGGTTTTTCTTTGCAGAGGTTTACTGTTTAGGGCAGAAGTTTACTTTTTCAGTCAGTTCTTTGACCCAGTCCGTTTGTTGTTGTTATTCCCTCCAATTTGGCAAATGCCTAAATTATGATGACTGAAAATAATCTATAAGTTAATTCCAAAATGTGTTTAGGAATTCACATTTTCCCCTTTAATTTTATATTACTCTAAAATATGCATACATACCCTCTACCCATATACCAATGTTACAAAGTCTGAACATAAGTGGTAGGTTAATTCTAGAGCCCATTAAGGGATTCACCTTTTAACCATACTTCTGCTTTCATATAAAAAAGAAATATAACATTGATAATGCTTAGTTTGCTTTGCAAGAAGGGATTTGGTGCTAGCAACCACAAGTGAGGGATACCATCCTTCATTTGTTTTTCTGGGACTGTGTTACTTCATTTAGCATAATGTCTTCTAGTTCCATCCATTTACCTGCAAAGCTCATGATATCGTCTTTATTGCTGCATAGAATTCTATTGTGTAGATATACCCCATTTTCCTTATCCACTGGTTGGTTGAGAGACATCTGGGTTGGTTCCAGCTCTTTGCCATTGTAAAGAGACCTGCAATAAACATAGATGTGCACATATCTCTGCAATAGGATGAGTCTTGTAGGTATATACCCAAGAGTGGTATGACTGGATCAGGTGGTAGGCTCAGTTTCAGTCTAAGAGTTCTCCACACTGCTTTCCATAGGGGTTGCATGAGTTTGCATTCCCATCAGCAGTGGATAAGTGTTTCCCTTTCCCCACAACCTCCCCAGCATTTGGTGTCATTTGTTTTGCTAATCTTAGCCAGTCATACCTAGGTAAGGTAAAATCTTAAACTGGTTTTAATTTGCATCTCCTTAATTATTAGTGACGAGCATTTTCTGAGATGTTTCTCATGCATCTTCACTTCTTCATTTGTGAATTCTCTATTCAGCTTTTTACTCCATCTTTTATAGAGTCATTTGTTTTCTTGCTCCTTTGTTTTCTGAGTAATTTATACACTCTGGATGTTAATGCTCTATCAGATGTATCACTGGAGAAGCTTTCCTCCCACTCTGTGGGTTTTCCTCTTCATTTCTTTGTTTCTTTCCCTGTACAGAAGCTTTTGAATTTAATGAGGTCCCATTCGTCTATTGTTGACCTCGATTAGCAATTTTTTTTTGGGGGGGGGGTTAGACAGGGTCTCCCTTTAGTCCCAGCTGGCCTGGAGTTCTCTATGTAGACTAGGCTGGCTTTGAACTCACAGAGATCAGCCTGCCTCTGCCTCCCAAGTACTAGGATTAAAGGTGTACACCACCACACCCTGCTCTCGATTAACAATTTTTTTTATTAATTTTATTTATTTCTGTATGTGTATGAATGTACTGTCTGCATGCAGGTTTGTGCACCCGTGTCGTGCAATGCCGCAGAGGTCAGAAGAGGGTCTCGGATTCCCCTGGAACTAGAGTTCTCCTGGAATTGGAGTTTCAGACGGTTCTTGGCCGCCATGTGGGTGCTGGGGATCGAACCCGGGTCCTCTGCAAGAGCAGTCGGCGCTCTTAACCGCTAGGCTATCTCTCCAGCCCCTCAATTAACAATTTAAAAAGTCCCTCATAGATCTGTCCCCAGGCTAGTCTGATGGAAGAAACTCAATTGAGGTTCCTTCTTCCCAGGTGACTCTAGTTTATGTTAAGTTGACAAAAATCTGGCCATCACAGGTTGGAATGGAAAAGGCATTGAGGATTCATTCCGTTCGTAGTCAACAGGGCTGAACCTTAAGAAAAATCCGGCGTCATAAACTTCCCCACTTGCTTTTCTCCATTCCGGTGGGACAGTGAGTGGTCTGCTCTGTGTGCTTCCCTTGTATGCAGTATCAGAGGAGGCAACATGGGCTGACAGCCCATCACCTTATCACTCCACCTGTGGAGGGTCCACCTTTATTTCCACTTTGCCAAAGCCTCAGTGTTGCTCTTCTCACCCTTCAACCTGAGCTCACTTCCCCTTTCTCTTTCTTTCTTGTGCCTTTCACCCATAAGAGCTGGCATGGCCCATCAGAGCTGGGATTGCCTGCAGTTTATTCCCAGTCCTCTTTCCTTTGTGCCTTTTTTTTTTTTGGTCTTTTCAAGACAGGGTCTCCTTGTAGCCCCAGCTGTCCTGGAACTCACTCTATAGACCAAGCTGGCCTTGAACTCACAAAGATCCACCTGCCTCTGCCTCCCAAGTGCTAGGATTAAAGGCATGCACTCCCACGCCTGGCTCCTTTGTGCCATTTTTAAGACAATTTAAAATCTTCTACCATGGGAGATTACACCAATTTCCCCTTGAAATTCTGTCAAACTTTTCCTTTATGTCTTTTGAGATTGTGCTCCCAGGCTCATAAGCTTGGAAAATTGGCTATATTTCCCAGTGAATTGTTTTCTACCATTGTTCAGAGACCTTATTCATTACTGACAAGGCTGTGTCTGGCATTTTGGTTCATCTGATATTAATACAACTACATCAGCTTCTTTTAATTCACACTTTCCTGGAAATGAAAGCATCCGTTCCTTTATTATTTCCAGCCTTTCCATACCTTATATGTTAGGTGCATTTCTTTAAAAAGATATATAGATTTCATTTTTAATATCACTAACAATGGAGCTAATAGAATTTTGGCCTATTTGCATTCACTCTCTGCTACTTATATAAATTTCTTTACATTTTATTCAATTGGTAAGACAGTTTCACCTGCTGGCTTCAACAGGACCTATTTGAAAATTATTCATAAACTGTACTTCTGGCCCTGCCTTTCTCTCACAGTCTCGACAGTCCACATCATATTTGCTTTGGGTCTCTCCCTTGTAATAAGTTTTACAGTCTCCCCCAGTGCCCTCAAATGCTCCCACCTCCAGTCCTCGCTTCATTTCCTCAGTCTTGAGACCTTTTCCCTTTTCCTTCCTGCACTGCCACCTCCAGCCTGCCATTGCCAGGCTGTCTTGGTTTTCTTTTTGCATCGTCTCTGGTATTTACCTCCTTTGCTCCTATTCCAGTACCAATAGGATCACGTGGCTTGATTCCCCAGCAATATTGGAAAGAAAACCTTGCTCTTCTCCAAATGTTCTATACACTGCCCAAGTTTTACCTTTTGAGGACCCAGTTGGTTTTGTCACTCCCTTGTCTATATATCTTCGCTATTTCCAAACAATTTAATATAGCTTTTTAGCACACACACACACACACACACACACACACACACACACAGTCTGGATGCAGCCAGAAATTTCATTACCAGACAATCGCTTCCTTTGACTACCCTTCTCTCCAGTCAACTCATTTAGGATTTCCAAGTTTCCTTATTTGGAAAAAGTCATTTCTCTCTGCTGCAGTTTCCACTTGCTCAAATTTTATGCAACCTCAAGTATCCAACTACGGCATCTCATAGTTGTTTACTGCAATTTTCAACAGTAAAGCACAAGGGAGAATACACAGTCACCTGGCAGCCTGTGTCTAAGCTGCTCATTGATGGAAGCTGATTCCATCATGGCTCACATACGGTCCCTGACACAATTCATTATGTGTAACCTTTGCTAGGACTAGTTGCTATGATAGCCTGAAATAAATAGCAAGCATTTTAAATGAGACATCTGACACCGTGTCAGAAGAGAGAGAGATTGAGATTGATTCATCAATCTGCATCTGGAACAAATGGATTTTGTCCATTAGACTTCTCCCAAAGTATTCATATACCAGATTTTCCCTGTGTGCAGGAAAGTTTTAGTGTCAACCCCTCACCTGGGTTGAGGGAGCCTCAGTTGGGGAATTTCCTCCATTGGACTGGCCTGTGGCTGTGTGTCTGTAGAGCATTTTCTTGATTGTTGAGTGATGTGGGAGGGCCCAGCCCATTGTGGGTGGTGCCACCCCTGGGCAGTTTGTTGTGAATTATGTAAGAAGGCAGGCTGAGCATGGGCCAGGGTAGCAAGCATTCCTTCATGGCCTGTGCTTCAGGTCCTGCCCTGAGATCCTGCTTTGGGTTCCCTAAGTGATAGACTGTGAACTGGGAGATATAAGACAAATAAACCCTTTCCTCCCCAAGTTGGTGTTGGTTAGTGTTTGCCACAGCAATTGAAGGCAAACTAGAACGCCCTGTAAAGGCCTCGCTTATGTTGTAAAATAAAAATTAAATAAAAACTAATGACTTTGAACTTATTTGTTGCCTTATTTAAGAAGACTCCTTAATACAACTTGATAAGAAGATATTGGGGATCTGAACTGTATTTTTCTTATCTCAAAATCTAGAGCACTATGCAGTTTTCTTATTTTACTACATGGTTATGGCAAAAAGCTTCAAGAACTGTAATAACTATCATGTTGTTTCTTAAGCCTATCCTGTAGTTTCCAGAATAATGTAATTATTTAATGACTTGTTTTGACTTTAGGCTGTATAATTGAGACCTTATTGGAGACCTGGTGAACTGAAACTAAAAAGTTAGAGTAGGGATAGTTTTATAATCATAGTTTATGACTGAAAAATGAACATCATAATTTCCTGACTATTTGAGGAGTTCTGTAGTGTATTTCACAGCTTTTGTAATATCGTGGCATGATTTTCCTATTTACTTCCTTATAGCCGGTTCTTTTTGGCAGTAATGGCTCTAAAATCAATAAGCATAGAAACAAGAGTGTTACATGTATTTATCCACTTCATAAATCAAAAATGCACAAAAATAAAAATAAGCCATTTTTCATTAAACTTTATCATTTAAAGGCTTCTTAGTCAGTTGGGGCTGCAAAGAACCCTAAACTAAGTACCTTATAAACAACAAAAGCTTATTGCCCCAAATTCTGGAAGCTAGAAAGTTTAAGATCAAGGTACTGGAAGATTGGGTGTCTGGTGAAGACTTTCTCATAGATGGGGCCTTCTTGCTGAGCTTCCATATAACGGAAGGAGCGAGCAAGTTTCTTCAGACCACATTTCTGAGGATATTAATACCATTCATGATGGTGAAGCCTTCATGAAACTAAGAAATCCCCAAATGTGACAGTTGGTAACATCACCTTGATGATTAAGATTCAATATAAGGAATGGGAAGGTCACAAATATTCAGAACACAAAAATCATATAGACATCTGCCACACAACACTCTGGGAGATGGGTAGAGGTACATTATTTTTACCTTTAACTTAAAACACTTAATGGACACATAATCAGAGAAGCTCAGCTGATAAAGGTTACTGATCTACCCTTAGCAGCTGAAGCTGTAACACCTCATTAGCATCAGAATGCCTCTTGTATAAGACACCATAGGGCAAAGAAAAGACAAGGACATATAAAATGTGCTAATGGAATAATCAAATGCAAGTGCATTAGATCATCACTTTGGCATTCTTTTTAGTAACTTCTTTACAGCATTTGGCATTCTGTTCCTTCCTTTTCTCTCTTAAGCTCTCCAGTGGGTTTGGTTTAGACTCTGGGGTACTAATCAGTAGAAGCCCAGATGTCTCCTTTTTCCATTATATTTTCCCCAGTCCTGGATAAAACTGCCCAGGAGTGACGCTTTGACATCAGTCACCTGCCATACCATCTTCTCTCCTTCCTCATTGTACTAGGCAAAACTAGTCACAAAAACAATATTTTGTTAAATTCTCTTTCCACTTTAGTTGGTTTCTTCGCCACTTGGTAAGCAGGTTCTTTTCCTGTTGTTTGCTGTTAGGACTTCCGCCACACTGAGGTGAGTTCTAAATGCACAAATGTCTAGCCTTGTCTTCCTCCCAACTCCTGCACTGTCCACTGCACTCACTCTCTCATTCTTCCTTATTTATGCCACTGCTATTCTAAACTAGCCTGGTCTGATGGTCAACTACGCCCTTTCTATGCCCTGCAGAGCTTGGCAACCTTCTGTGAGTGGTAGAGAGTAAGCTATTTAAGGTTTTACACAGCAAACACATTCTGCACTGTGTATTTCTTTGTTCTTCAACAACACAGTAAAATCTAAAGCCATTTTGAACTTCTTAGCCATAGGAAAACAAGCCAGGAACAGAACTTCATGCACAGATCCTCTTTGCTAACAGAGCCAATCACATCACTCATTTGAATATAAACTATAGTGTCTTGCCTACAGTTGATCTCAAAATTCACTCTTTTTATGAATGATTCATGACAACCAAAGTGATCCCATGTTTTTTATTTCCTAACACCCTGCATCTGTCCATACATGAGCTCTTTTACACTTTAACTATATTCAACTAATAAATTCTCTCTCTTTCCCTATCTCTCTTTCCCTCTTTCACACACACACACACACACACAAACACATATCTGAAATACACTTAATGCCATTATTTTTTATGGAAGAAAGAGTTTATTTTAGCTTACATTATCAGAGAAGAAGTCTTTAATGGCAAGGAAGGAATAGCAGCAGTATGCCATTATTTTTAACTCTTACCTCGCTTGTCATTTATACATACATAACACACATATACATGGCATTCCATATAATCTCTTAAGAACTAAATCCATATGTGATTCATTATTCCATTTCCCCTACACACACTCAGGCTTAATAATGCTTAGTATTGTAGCATATACACAGTAGACACTCAGTAGATCTTTGTTTAATGGGTGAGCAAATAAAAATAATTCAGATGACTATACAGTAGTGAGGATGGTACTTAGTATCCACATACTCCTTTAAAATCTGTACTAACAGTGATTTATCTCTTGGGATTTGGTTTATAGGCCTAGATTTGATTCAAGCCATCTGTTTCAGTCTTTGGACATGTGGGAGACCATCTAATCTGGTGATTGTGAGGATCCAGCCCTAGAAGCAGATGAACCTGGATTCAATTCTGGCTTCATCGCTCTGGTGACTTAACCAGCAATAATTCCCAGAATCTCAGCTTTAAAATAGACTGCTAATAATCTCCATATGTTCTAGAATCTGTTATTCCATTACTTTTTCTTTTTTTACTGTTACATCTTTTTATTTAATGTGTGTGTGGGTGTGTGTGTGTGTGTGTGTACACGCACCTCAGTGCACACATGGAGATCGAAGGACAACTTGCTGGAGTTGGTTCCCTCCTTCCACCATGTAGGTCCCAGATATTAAACTCAGGTCATCAGGCTTAGGCAGCAAGTACCTTTACGCACTAGGCTATCTTACTGCCCTGAGATTTATTATTCTTTTGTGAATATGCAAAAGTTTCCATAATTATTTTCTTTTAATTTTTTCCTGGCTTATTTTGCTTAATGTAATAATTTTTGCAATCATCATATAATATAGTTTGCTGATCTTTAAGGCCCTCCTCTCTCCCCACCTTCCTCCACTCTCCCCTACCCAATTTAATGTACTATCTTATATATTATACATCTTACAGAGTCTGCTTTGTGTCCCCAAACGCCCTTCAGTGTAGGACCATCCCCTGGGCCTACCAAGAGTCCCATCCCTATAAGACATTGTTTTTCTCCCCAGCAGCTATCAATTGCCAAAAGTTCCTCACATTAGGTTAGGATTTCTTACCCACTTCCCCATGTCTATGCTGTAACTTTGTCTGGTTTGAGCTGTCACCATTGCTTTGAGTTCATATGAGTAACTGACCAGCTGTCTGGAAGACTCTGATTCCTTGGGGTCATCCACCTCCTCTGGCTCTGACAATCTTTCTGCCTCCTCTTCTGCAACGATCCCTGAGTCTTGGGACTCTGTTATATTCCATTATGATCCAGATTATGCTTTGATTTTTTTCAAGCTCGAGTCAAACATCAATATTCTAGAATGTTGAGAAAGCTCTGAGTTCTTCTTAGGTCCAATACCCCCGACCAAATGCAAGGTTAAAATATATCCATATGCCACATGGCTTCCCATGCTCTTCAAGAGTCCGGGGCTCCAGAGACAATGAATCTTCCCTAGACAGACATCTGTCTGTGCCTTACAGGTAAGTCTCTGTATACCCAAATTCCATCATATCATCATCATCCAATGCAGGGAAATTAACTGTTTCTATCAGGGCACTTATGTATGAAAGTCTCAAATATTTCTTATTTTAAAAAAAGAAGATAAGCCAGGCATGGCGGCACACACCTTTAATTCTAGCACTCAGGAGGCGGAGGCAGGTGGATCTTTGTGAGTTCAAAGCCATCCTGGTTTACAGAGTGAGTTCCAGGACAGCTGGGGCTACAGGGAAACCCTGTCTCAAAAAGACAAAAAAATAAATAAATAAAAATAAGAAATAATTAAAATAAAATAAAAAAGAAGATAATGCAACCATTCAAACACAGCTCTCTATGTTTAGTTTTTATTGTGTTTGTTTATTTTATGTATCTGATTGCTTTACCTGTGTGTATGTAAATGTATCATATGCATGCAAACTCACAGAGGCCAGAAGAGAATGTTGGATTCCCTGGAACAGCAGTTATGGATAGTCCTTAGCTACCATGTGGGTGCTGGGAACTGAAACCAGGTGCTCTGCAGGCCCAGCCAGTGGTCTTAAGCAGTGAGCCATCTCTCCAGCCCACTCTCTAAATTTAGGAAAATGAGGGCAACTCTCTATCTGCCCTTCTTTTCATTAAGTCATGAAAGTCAAGCAAATAGGACCTCCGTGGTATACAACATTTTAAGGTGACAACCAGAATTATGACTAATGGTACTGCAGCACAGATATCGGATTTCTATCTGTTTTTCTCAGTTTCAGCAACACATTCAATAATGCTTTTACATGGGGTCATAGCCCAGCTGTTGAGAGCTTGCTGAGCATGCACAAGATCCTGAGTTTGGTTCCTAGCACTGCAAAATAATAAAAATAATAATAACAGTAGCAATGCATCTATACAAATACAGCTCAAAGAGAAGTACCTCTTTCAGACAATCTAAAAACCCCTGGACCGTCCCAAAATTGGTTCAAAATCAAAAGACTTTGAACTAGAAATTAAGTTGAGATGATTTATGAAAATGAAGTTACAAAACTCTTCTTTAAAATAGACTCACAGAATATTGCAAAATAATCATTCATTTCACCAAAGTGACAACCAAGTTTATGAGTCTTTAAAGACAAATACAAAAGGCCCATAGCCACAGATAAGAAATATCTCCACTCTTTATGGCCTTAAACATCCAAAAGGAAAGTATAACCAGAAATAAATAGTAAGGCCTGAGAAGTTGTACTTCAGGTATAAAACTTAAGAACTTAGCAAAAAGATAAAAAGTAAAAAAAGTACACTTGTTTTGCCTGTCTTAATGGCAAGTGCAGCTACCCTGTGGCTGCCACTGCTTTTGTCATCCTTCAAAGACATGCAACACAGCTTTTCAACTTTCCAATATGGACTGAAGACTCATGTCTCTCCAAGAATCCTCCAAACCTTCAGTGCCAGATGGGGACTGCTGAGACATCCAACTTGTAGACTGAGCTACTACTGGGGTTTCCACTTCTTCAGAGTATAGACTGCCATTGTTGGACTACCCAAGCTGTATCATGGAGACCAGTACAGGAAGATCAAGACAGGATGCTGTGCTTACTGGACCTCATTTGGTGACCATGGGAAGGGAAAACCCCAGTGTGGAGCACAAGGGCAGAACTGATGGTTATTTGAGCTTGCCAAGGAGGAGCCTTCAAACATGACATCTTTCAGCCTAATAAAGAAAAATATCTCCACTCTTCAATAGAATTCACTCAGTGGGTCAAACAATCCAATACAACTCTACTTCCTATTAACAGAAAATCAGTTCTGAAAAATAAAACAACCTTGCTCTTTTTAACATAGGGAATCATATGCTAATTTTGCATATACTTTTGATGTGAATATTCACTTTTAGAAAAATATATAATTCCTTTCTGATTTTTTTATTTTTAGTGAGCACATTTCATACAACATTTCTTAATCAAATTTAGACTCATTCCCCCATCCATGCCCACCCCTCATGCCCCACCTCCCCCCATCAGAGCTCATGGATTCTATCATACACAAGTCCTGTCTTGCATCTTTTTCTCAGTCTTTTATAACCTTTTCAGTGCACAGGTTTACTGTTTTGGTCAGTTCTTTGAATAGGCTTTTCTCTCTCTCTTTTTTTGTTCCCATTTGATTTTATATTATTCCAAAATGTGCATACATATACTCCACACATAAATCAAAGTTACAAAATCTGAAAATAAACTATAGGTTAATTCCAAAGCATATTTAGAGATTTACATTTTAACAGTAAAGTTGAATGCATGTAAAAAGAAGTATAACTTTACATTCTCTCTTTTTTTCTAGAATATGAATATTAGTATTCCTGTATGATAGAACACACCATAGGATTACATAAGGATAAATTATGAATGGTTGTAACATTTATCAATAAAAAGAGAAAATATTATTTTACAAAATATTTTTAACTGTTAAATATAATCCTTTTTTTTTTTTTTACAAAAAGATGTCATGTTTTCCCTAAGGAAGTACTTGAAGGTTCCTCCTTGGCAAATCCAAACAACCATCAATCATACCCCTGTGCTCCACAATGGGGTTCCCCCCCACACACAGTCACCCGAATGAGGTCCAGCAAGCGTGTGTCTTGTCTTGATCTTCCTGTACCAGCCTCCATGACACAGCATGGGTAGTCAAACAACGGCAGTCTACTCTCTGAAGAGGCTGAAATCCCAGTAGCCACTCAGTCCACAGGCTGGACATCTCCATCCACCCTATAAAGAAGAAAGTCTGCTCATGCTTCAAAGAGAGAAGTCTGGTCTAGCAAGACCTAACTGTGTCCTCGAGTGGATGGAACTGGTGGTTGAAAAACCAAAACTAGCCAGGGGCTACCCCTCCTGCCCCCCACAAAAAAAAAACCAAGTGACGCTTGAGGACCAGATCCTCAACTGACCTTGAGAAAACAGAAACCTTGGTTAATCTGGGCTGACTGCATGGCCTTAAGCATCCAAA
Organism: Rhizomys pruinosus; assembly: GCA_009823505.1. Taxonomy (NCBI): domain Eukaryota; kingdom Metazoa; phylum Chordata; class Mammalia; order Rodentia; family Spalacidae; genus Rhizomys; species Rhizomys pruinosus. The sequence goes on along the minus strand of VZQC01006291.1, from coordinate 1,292,328 downwards.
AAGGAAAGTATAACCAGAAATAAATAATCAATAAGGTCTGAGAAATTGTATTTCAGATATAAAACTTGAGAATCCTTCAATCCTTTCTGATTTTAAGCAGCCTGGTCATACAAATTTTCTTTTATCATCATTTAGGTGTATCCTTACTTCACTCTGAAACAAGCTTTGAGCAACTTCAAAACTAAAAAGATTACCCTTTTCTTCAACAATAAATAAAACACAATTTATACTTTATAATTTCACTTACCACAAAAATGTCTCACCTTCCACTCTTAAGTTTTTTCTGGGTCCTTTGTGATTCTGCTAACCTGCCCCCCCCCCAGCAGCCCCAGGGGAGGCCATGCCCTGGGGAACTCCTCTTCCTCCCCATGGGGGACACAAATTCAATGGACCGCCCACAGTAGGATACTTGTTCACATAATTTTACCTCCAAATCCTGGGCAAAGAGGCTGTGATGGGTCAGGAAAGTCCAGTCTATAGTGCACAAGGTGGAAGAGCCAGGCTGAGAAGAGAGCTTGTGCAGAACTATCACTCTAAGGGAGCGTGGTGTGGGTTACTTGAAAGGAACTGGCAAATACCTGAGTGGCCACTTTGAAGGAAGCCAGGAAAGCTGGGAACTCAGTCTTTTAAACCAGTTCCTATCTCTAGCCACTGGCTTGAATCATTTAGGTGAGGTATAGACCTGGAGATTGGCCAGAGTACCAGAGTCTTGCATCAGAAAGTTAAAGTGTTTCCAAATGGATGACAAATGGAAAACAAAGTTACAAGCATTCACTCTCCAGGTACAGAAGGTGATGGCTCTATTTAAAACAGCTTCCAGGGCTGGAGAAATGGTTTAGCAGTTAAGAGCACTGGCTGCTCTTGCAGAGGACCCAAGTTCGATCCCAGCACCCCCAGCACCCACATGGCAGCTAATAACTGGACTAAATCCAGTTTCAGGGGATCCTACGCCATCTTCTGACCTCAACAGACATTGCACAACATTGGTGCACTTACACATATGCAGACAATATACTTATACACACACAAAAATAATAATTAAAAATTGTTTTTAAAGTATCTTCCAACACACAATGGGTCACTGATATATTTGGGGAGGTTCTGAAACTCTTAGATGATTAAAATATCTCTCTTCTAGGAATAAAGATGATGCAGGTCTGAGAGTCATTTGCCTACTTCAATCCTTGATCTGCCATGAAATACAATGTTGGCCAAGGCATTTGGGGCAAGTATTCTCCAGCCCTTGCTTTATCCTCAGAAAGACTGAAGTGATAATATCAAAATAGGTTAGTTGTAAGGATTCAATGAACTAATAAATAAAGAAAACACAGTAAGTACTCAAAAATAATTTATCGCAACTGATAGTGATGGTGTTTACATAGAGCTTTCATATTTAACAAACAGCATTTCATGTTATCTTATTATCTTAACTGAGGTCCATATTAATAGCTCCACTTAACAGAAGGATGCCGATATTCAACAACAGTTATTGAATAACAGATCTAATGTCATTTCAGTTAGTGGTGAACTTAGACTTGAACCATACTATTTTCCAGCAAGTTATAGATTCTGTCAGAAGGAACAACATTAATGTCACTTTTAAGAACCCACTTTATTTGTTCACCTTTAGATTCCTGGAAAGAAAAGATACCCTTGTGGCTTGGCTTTCCTGAGTGGTTCCTGCCCCCATGTTCCAGGCTAAAATTCCTTTTATGAACATATAAGCGAAGTGCCATATCATCATATGTTCTCACAAATGCTCAATGAAATAAAAAAGAAATGTCATTTACACTGTTCCTTGCCAAGACAACCAACAACAACACCTTTTCTCAGATAATGGTGTATATTACATCCCAATGCCTATATGCACAGAACTCTGTTGCATGATTTGTGCCATTTGATGAGCATAACCACACAGCAAGAACTGCATCGATTTCAATATAACCAAGGCAAAGAAACAGACTGGGGAAGAGGAAAGAAGTGAGATTCTAGCTCATAGCCAATAAACAAGCAAAATGTTTATGCCTCTAACCTTTTATATCCACAGTCATCAAAATATGTCATCAGGGCTGGAGAGATAGCCTCGCGGTTAAGAGCACCGACGCTCTTGCAGAGGACCCGGGTTCGATCCCCAGCACCCACATGGCGGCTAAGAACCGTCTGTAACTCCAATTCCAGGAGAACTCCAGTTCCAGGGGAATCTGAGACCCTCTTCTGACCTCTGTGGCATTGCACGACACGGGTGCACAGACCTGCATGCAAACAATACATTCATACACATACAAAAATAAATAATAAAAAAAAATTTAAAAAAAAATGTCATCAGATTAGATGCAATGGGAAAATATACTTACTGAGAAAATTAAAATAATACAACTTTTTCATTTTTAATATTTTATTTATTAATTTTATTTTGTGTGTGAGAGTGTATTTCCTGCATGTATGAAAGTGCACTCTTGCGCAATGCCCATGGAGGTCAGAAGATAGTGTTGGATTCCCCTGGAACTGGAGTTATAAACGGTTGTTAGCTACTATGTGAGTACTAGAACTTGAACCCGAGTCCTCTTCAAGAGCAACCAGTGCTCTTAACAGCTGAGCCATCTCCCCAGACTCAAAACAACAACTTTTACATGTAAAACAAGCATGTTGTATTATTTTATTCCCATTTAGAGCCAACTGACTAATTAGTACACATGACAGTTTGTAGTTTGAATTCCAACTCAAGGTCTACCTAGATCTGTAGCAACTGGGGACCGTATGCCTCCTTCCCATTCTGTGTTCCCCTCTGCTCCTTAGGTGGAATCTTATCACACCCACCCAAATGGTCCATCTCAGGCAGATCTCAGCACCATCCACCTCTCTGTTCCAGCTCGCACATGACTGCTGAATGAGTCCTTCAAAGAGCACCTCATAACCTGACAGATTCCTACCAATGATTGCATAGAGCACCTTAGGTGAAATGTACAATCGTATTTTTATTTTAAGTTTTGTTTTCATTTGCCTAAACACATAAAATAATATAATAAAATACAGGCATGAATATTACACCTGAATTTAACATGTCATAAAAGGAAATCACACTGAATAATTTGATCTAACTGTGGAGTTGGTATATAGATACAGCTAAGAGGTATGTCTTGGTTGGCTTCAGCTGTTAACTTGACACACCTGGGAAGAAGGCCTCTCAATTGGGGAATTACCCCTGTTGGATCGGCCTTGTAGGCACGTCTATAAGGCATTTTCTTGATTGTTGAGTTATGCAGGAGGACCCAGCCCACTGCAAGTGGTGCCACTCTGGGCAGATGGCCTTGGGTTACATTAGAAAACAGGCTGAGCACAGGCCAGGAGAGCAAGCTAGTAAGCCACATTCTGTGGTCCTATGGTCCTTCCCCTGAGGTCCTGCCTAACTAACTTCCCTCAAAAATACAATAAACACTTTCCTCCCCAACTTGTTTTGAGGTAAAGCGTTTTACCACAGCAATAGAAAGCAAACTAAAACAAGGTGAAAGTTGTACAAAAATAACCATGAGTTAAAGCAGTCATTCTGGGAATAAGTTTCAGCTCCTTAACCTGAAAAACCAAGACATTCTGTGACCTGGATCCAGCCAACCTTTCCAGCCACAGCTTCAAGTATTAGCACTCTTGTCTCTTACATGCCTGTCTAACCAAGATTAATTTTCTAAAAAAACAAAGAAACCTTACTTCTGTAAGTTTTCTAACAATGTTCTCTAATCAAAATGTCCTCGCTGAGTAACGTTCCATCACTCTCCATCTTCCAGAGTCAGTATAAAGGTGGCTTCATTCTTGAAACCCACCGCAAAGGACAACTGCTGTCAAGGGAATTGGAGACTGATTCAGTGTGGTGACTGACAACGATACTGGTGAAGAATCATGCTACACTGAGTCAGACAGAGATATAGAAATGGAGCTTGGGGGCTGGAGAGATGCTCTTGTAGAGGACTGGGTTCAAATCCCAGCACTCACATGGTGGCTCAGAACTGCCTTTAAGCCAGGCGTGGTGGCCCACACTTTTAATCCCAGCACTGAGGAGGCAGAGGCAGGTGGATCTCTGTGAATTCAAGGCCAGCCTGGACTACAGAGTGAGTTCCAGGCCAGCTGGGGCTGTAGGGAGACCCTGTCTCAAAAAAAAAAAAAAAAAAAAAAAAGTAGCGGAGCATCAACCAGACTCTCATGGTAGATAGAAAGCCTGCTGTTATAAATGTGTCATTGTGGGCTGAAGAGATGGTTCAATGGTTAAGAGCATTGGCTGCTCTTAAATTCCCAGCACCGACATGGTGGCTAATAACCATAAGTAACTCCAGTTCCAGGAGAACCCAATGCAGCCTTCTGACTCCTCAGGTGATGCACAACACAGGTGTGCTTACACACATGGAGGCAATACACTCATGCACATAAAATAAAAATAATAAATAAAATGTTTTTAAAAATAAAAAAATAAATGTGTTACTTGTGGTAACCTTAGTCTGAAAGATACTGAGAGACTTGACTAAATATAAACCGCTCCAAGCAGCAAAGCCAGGACTTGAGCCTTGGCTTCCATAAACTAATAATACTAACAATACTGATTGCATGGCTTTTCTTTTTTCTGAGTCTAGAACATCAGCTATGCTTTAATCTGTATATGCAGAATCAAATTACATGTGTTAGTACATTTAATAGAGGTTGTGATGAGGGTATGTGTCAAGCCTCAATATCAGCAATATCTGAGGAGATGGTAGATGTATTAGTTACTTTTCTTCCTGGGATAAAATATCATGGCCAAGGCAACTTAAAGAAGAATTTATTTTGTCTTGTGGATCCAAAGGATGGGTCTCTACTGCAGGGGAGGCTTGGCAGGAGGCAGCCAGAGCAAGAAGCTGAGCGACCTTACTTCCGTCCATACACAGGAAGCAGGAACGAAAACGAGACGTCGGTGACATTATAAACTCTCAAAGCCTATATTGTTTTTCTAATCATAAAAAATATTTAGCCATTTAAATACAGAAAATAAAGATAATATATGAGAAAATGAAATATGTTATTATAAATTTAGTAATTTTTCTATGCATAGTTTTTACATAAATGAGATTATTGTTTATGTGTATTTCCATATCCTAGGTTTTTAAATCTAATTTTGTGAATGGTCCTTCATGTCTTTTTAAATATATTTTATTATTTTTATTTTCGCGTATGAGTGTACTGCCTGCATGTAGGTTTGTGCACTCGTGTCATGCAGTCCCTACAAAGGTCAGAAGAGGACATCAAATCCCCTGGAACTAGAGTTATGGGCAGTTGTTAACCTCCATGTGGGTGCTGGGAATCAAATCTGGGTCCTCTGCAAGAGTGGCCAATGCTCTTAACTGCTAAGCCAGCCCCCAGACTTTCATGTCTTTAAAAATATAATTATAGATGGGTCCAGTAGTGTGGAACAGAGATAGGTAGATCTCCTTGAGATCAAGGCCACCCAGGTCTACATAGTGAGTTCCAGGCCAGCTGGGGCTGCAGGAGATCCTGTCTCAAAAAATAAAAAAAATATTATTATAATAAATATCATTTTTTTAAAAATCTGCTAATTTTTACGTATTAGAAAAGCACAAAAACTTTACAGAACAAAAGTGTCTGGTAGAAGAGTCAGCCAAACATGTCAGATTGAAGGTCACCTAGAGGGAATCAGGACAACTTCTAGGGGCTAGAGAGCTCACTGGTTAAAAACACATGATATTCTTGCAGGGGACCTGGGTTTGATTCCCACCACCTGCATTAGGCAGCTCACAACCACCTGTAACTCCAGCTCCAGAAGTCTGACTCTGCTGGCCTCTTTGGGTCCCTACACACATGTGCTATTGCACATATAGACAAGCAGGTGCACACCTACACACACAAATAAAATTAAAAAGACTCCTTCTGGTAGGCAGTTAAAGACATGGGACCGAACTACAGACAGGATAGCTGGAGAGCACTCTCACAGGAAGACTGTCTTGGAGGAATTCTAATTGTGGTTTGTTTGTTGGGGTTTTTTTCTCTCTCACTAGTTTGAGCTAATAGCCCATAAAGAATACAAATAAGGTGCTGCAGAGAAGCCTTAGTACATAAAGTGCTTTTTCATAAGTATGAGGACATGAGTTCACATCCTCAGTGCCCCACTAAGCCAAGCATGGCAGTGCATACCTAAAACCCCAGTGCTGAGTAGAAACAGGCAGATAGCTTGGGCTTTCTGGAGAGCCATCGCAGCCTAAGCAGTGAACTCTAGGCTCAGTGAGAGACCCTGATATGGAAATAAAGTGGAGAGTGACAGAGAAAGAAACCCAACTTCACCCTGTTGCCTCCAAACACACATGCATGGGCAAGTGTGCCCACATACACACGTGCATGGGCAAGTGTGCCCACACACATGTTCATGGGCAAGTGTGCCCCCCACACACGTGCATAGGCAAGCGTGCCCACACACACACACATGTGCATAGCAAAGTGTGCCCACACACATGTGCATAGGCAAGTGTGCCCCATACACACGTGCATAGGCAAATGTGCCCACACACATGTGCATAGCAAAGTGTGCCCACACACACGTGCATAGGCAAGTGTGCCCCCCACACACATGTGCATAGCAAAGTGTGCCCACACACACACATGCATAGGCAAGTGTGCCACACACACATCCATAGGCAAGTGTGCCCACATGCACACGTGTGCATAGCAAAGTGTGCCCACACACACGTGCATAGGCAAGTGTGCCACAAACACACATGCATGGACAAGCGTGCCCACACACACATGCATAGGCAAGTATGCCCACACACACACCACACACACACATGTGCATGGACACACAAAAGTACACAAACAGGGCTGGAGAGGTGGCTCAGCAGTTACGAGCACTGACTCCTCTTGCAGAGGACTCGGGTTCAGCTCCCAGCCCTCACACGGTGGCTAACAACTACCCATAACTCCAGTTTCAGAGGATCCAAAGCCCTCTTCTGAGCTCTGTGGGCACTGCATGACACAGGTCCACTTGCATGAGAAAGGCAATACACTTACACATGTAAAAATAATAAAAAGTTTAAAAACGTTTTAAAGTATACAAATAAAAAGTGGGCGAGATAGTGCACATTTGTAATACCAGTGCTTGGGTGCTAGAGACAGCCAGTCAGGAGTTCAAGGTCATCCTTGCCTTACAATCAACCTAGGCTACATGAGATCCTGTCTTAAAAACAAAGCCAAACAAACAAAAACTGTATCAGATTTTAAGAACTACTCATCCCTCAATCCTCTGAATTCCAACGCCACTCTGTTTCCTGTGAGCATGAGGAAAGTTCATCACAGCAGGTAACGCATACACACACCCAGCCACTATGCAGTAACAACCCATGCATACCTCCTGTAATCATTAGAATAATCTCCGTGTGCTAGGAGGATCCTGTGTCTGATTTGCCTGATACTTGGCCCAGAATTATTATCAGTTGTCTCTGTTCCATGTTCAGAAGTGTCCTGACTTAGATCACAAATTACACAGTCACCGTGAGTACAAACTGCATTTTACAGATAAGGAAACAAAGGGGCAGTACTTCTCCAGCATCGCACAGCTGAGAGAAAGCAGAGTGCTGGCCAGAACACACTCTCTTGAGCCTTACCTAGTTAAAATATGAAGTTTGCCTGCTGCAAAATAGCATGAAGCTTATGGGGAAAACCCTTATCTTTGAGTCCCCTGAAAGGCCTAACACAGTGTCTCTCTATACCACTGGTGTTCAGGATCTGAGAATTAGGAAGAAATGACCATTTCCTAAATCCTGCATTCGGCAACAGTTTTGTGGGGAAGCTCCACCTTCATTGTTACGGTAATACAGATGCTTCATGATTCCCCAGACCCACACAGGCAGAATACAGACTTCCCAGCATCTTTATTTAGAGGGCTCTAGACAATGGCAAATAGGAATCACAAAATCTATAAATGTTCCTTAAACCCCTCACAGTCTTTAAAGGTACCACAGCTGGATAAATATTTAGCCTTCTCTGGGAAATTTTCAAATGTATCACCCTCCACATATATCATGAACATTTTTTGCAGTGACAGTCTCTTCTGTGTGAAATAACCAACCATACTTTCAGGAAGTCAACAGCTGAGCCATGGGTCATGATTTAGCAATCTATTCATACAATGGGACCTATTTTCTCATAAAACAAACTAAACAATTTAGCAAATTTCTCATTTGTTGCTGAGACATCAACTTGCTATGTAATTTAGGAATGTAAAGTTGTATTTCTTTTTACCTATATGCAAGTTTACTGCTAAACTGCAAATCCCTAAATGTGTTCTGGAAATTTAAAAAAAAAAATTAAGTAAAACATAAAAAAATACATGTTGCAGGAAGGAAAGAATGCAGCCTTTCCTTGGGTGAGGGCTGACTGCAGACACTTTTTTAATTTTTTATTTGTTATTTTATGTGTATGAGTTTACTGTCTGCATATAAGTAGGTACACCCGTGTCATGCAGTGCTGTGGAGGTCAGAAGAGGGTGTCAGATTCCCCTGGAACTGGAGTTAAAGATGGTTCTTAGCCGCCATGTGGGTGCTGGGAATCGAACCAGAGTCCTTTGCAAGAGCAGTCAGTGCTCTTAACCACTGAGCCATCTCTCCAGCCCATACAGACCCTTGTTTTAACAAGCAAAGTTTGTTTGTGGTACCTCCTCCCTCTTCCCTGCTCCCACAAGCCTCCTCCCGAGTCCCTTTAAACCCTAAAAGGACCTCTTGTCTCCTTCCTCCACCATTACCAATCTCCCCCTGCAAGCATTCTACTTCCTCACCACAGAGGAACTACCCCAGGGAACCTGGAGCCAATGGTATTGAAGAGTTCGCTCCAGTCATAGCTCGGTAACCACTGCAATATAGGTGAACTTTCAACAGAGACACTTACTGACCTAAAGAAACTTATTATAAGATGACAAAGGGAAGAAATGCCAGCAAGGACAGGGTGAGATGCCACATAGATTGAGTCTTTCCGGACATCATCCTCTACCGTCCACTCATAAAATCAAAGGACTTCCAAGCTCTGCTTTCTAAACAGATTCATACTGAGAAGTGGAAGGGAGGAAAATGAATGATGAACATAAAATTTTGGTCACCCTTTCTCTGATTTAAATTTATTTTAAGGGACTGGGATGTAGTTCAATCACTGAACATTTGCCTAGCATGTGCAAGTTCCTGGGCTCAATCCCAGCCCCACAAAAAAGTAAAATAAAATAAACTTTATTTTAGTTCTCTAACACTTTCCCAGTAACACTGCAATTGATTAAAGCCATGGGATTAAAGTTTGGAAGTCACTAATCCAAAATAGATAGTTCCAAATTTCTTGCCTTCTTCCATGGTCAGTTCCCCACCCCCAAAAAAGATGTGATCAAATTTAGCATTTGGATAATTCTTATAATGTTTTCGACCCAGGGAGTTTTGAGGGAGTAGAAGGTTGAGGGAATGGAGAAGGAATAGAGAGGCTACTTACAGCTGCAGGCTTTTTGTTGAGAAGTATCCAAAAACCAGATCCCTATCATTTCCTCTTCCACACTAATTAATACACATAAAACAGCCAGGTACTGGAACTCAGCCACACAGCCTTATATCACTGTTGATGCTTCTTCTTGTTCAGGGCAAAGCTCAGTAAAGAAACGCATTCATCAGACTTCAGGGTTGCAGCCGGGGCCATCTGTCCTGATACTGATCAGGTGTACCCTTCGCCCAGTTCCTTATCTGCCATCACTAAATCCATAAATGATTTGAGAAAAGACCCCCAGTAAGGGAGGCAAGCTTACACTGTGAGAGACTGTGGCTGTTCCCATCATCCTCACCATTTATTCTTGAGTTTTATCTTCTCAGCTATCTTTTCCTTTGAAGGGAATTTAAATGCGCTGCCTCCTTTATGGTAAGGAGTACTTTCATTCTTTTCACCTTGCCAATTGGCCTTTCTTCTCTGGATTTTCCTAATTTTCCAGCCCAATTCCACTCTTATAGGGCTGTCAGCTAAGGGGACTCATGCCTGGACCTCTTGGCATGCTGGCTTCCCCCACCATAGGCTTACCTTGACCACCACCACTTAGCTCAGCTGCCTTTGTGGACCATAGTACTAGCTTGTGGCAGCCACATGATCATGGTTTCTTTCCTTTATAAAAACCCAGAGACTCCAGAGATTTTTGTCCTGTTAAGAACCCTGAGCAAAAAATGCAATATGGGGGGATCACCTTACCAGACTTCAAGCTATATTACAGGGCTATAGTCATAAAGACAGCCTGGTACTGTCACAAAAACAGACCTGTTGACCAATGGAACAAAATTGAACATCCAAACTTGAGCTCACCTCATATTCGATAAAGGGGCAAAAAAAAAAAAAAAAAAAGCTCATTGGAGGAAAGACAGCATCTTCAGCAAATGCTGTTGGCAAAATTGGATCACCATTTGTAGAAGAAGAAAATTAAACCCCTATGTCTTACTCTGTACAAAAATCAGCTCCAAGTGGATCAAAGACCTTAATGTGAAACCCGAAACTCTGAAGGTGATAGAAGAAAATGTTGGTTGCAATCTATAAGACATGGGCATAGGAAAAGACTTTCTAAATCAAACAGTAGGCATGCAGGAAATAAGGTCAACAGCTGACAAGTGGAACCTCATCAAACTCAAAGCTTTTGTACAGCAAAAGAAACAATCAAGGAAGTGAAGAGAAAACCCACATAGTGAGAGGAAACCTTCACCAGTGATACATCTGACAGAGCATTAACATCAAGAATATATAGACTACTCAAAAAACAAAGAAATAAGAAAACAAATGACTCACTCAGAAGATGGAGTAAAGAGCTGAACAGAGATTTCACCAGTGAGGAAATAAGAGAAACATCTTAAAAAGTGTTCAACATCATTAATAATTAAGGAAATGCAAATTAAAACCACTCTCAGATATCATCTCACTCCATAAGACTGGCTAAGATCAAGAAAACAAAAGACACCAAATGCTGGAGAGGTTGTGGGGAAAGAGGAATACTCGTCCACTGGGAATGTAAACTTGTACAACCACTATGGAAAGCAGTGTGGAGAACACTTAAAAAACTCAAAATGAGGGGCTGGAGAGATAGCCTAGTGGTTAAGAGTACCGACTGCTCTTGCAGAGGACCCGGGTTTGATCCCCAGCATCCACATGGCGGCTAAGAACCGTCTGAAACTCCAATTCCAGGAGAACTCCAGTTCCAGGGGAATCCGAGACCCTCTTCTGACCTCCGTGGCATTGCACGACACGGGTGCACAAACCTACATGCAGACAGTACATTCATACACATACAAAAATAAATAAAATTAAAAAAAAATTTTTGAATAAAAAAAAAAAAACTCAAAATGAGCCTATCACCTGACCCAGTCATACCACTTCTGGGTATATACCCACAAGACTCATCCTACCGCAAAGATATATGCACATCTATGTTTATTGTAGCTCTCTTCACAATAGTGAAGAGCTGGAACCAACCCAAATGCCCCTCAACAGACGACTGGATAAAAAAAAATGTGGTACATCTACGCAATGGAGTTTTATGCAGCAGTAAAGAAAGATGACATTGCAGGGCATGGGGGCGCGCGCCTTTAATCCTAGCACTCAGGAGGCAGAGGCAGACAGATCTCTGTGAGTTCAAGGCCAGCCTGGTCTACGGAGTGAGTTCCAGGCCAGCTGGGGCTATAGGGAGACCCTGTCTCAAAAGAAAAGTAATAATAATAACAATAAAACATTAAAAATCAAAACAATATTAACTTAAAAAAAAGAAAGATGACATCATGAACTTTGCAAGTAAATGGATGGAACTTGAAGCCATTATGCTAAGTGAAGTAACAAAGTACTAGAAAAACAAATGGAATGGTTTCCCTCATTTGTGGGTGCTAGCACCAAATCCCCAGTTGAAAGACAAGCTGAGCAACATTATTGTTATATCTCTTTCTATCTGAAAGCAACTGCGCTGTTATAATGCGAATCTCTTAATGGGCCGTAGAATTAACTTACCAGTTATTTTCAGTCATGGTAATTAATGTATATGGATGGAAGGTATGTATTCATATTTTAGAGTAATATAAAATTAAAGGGAAAGCTGGGTGTGGTGGCACATGCCTTTAATCCTAGCACTTGGGAGCCAGAGGCAGGCAGATCTCTGTGAGTTCAAGGCTAGCCTGGTCTACATAGTGAGTTGCAGGACAGCTGGGTCTACAGGAAGACCCTGTCTCAAAAAGATGAAAAAAAATTAAAGGGAAAAAATGTGAATTCTTAAACATTTTTCAGAGTTAACATACAGTTTATTCCCAGAAGACATAATTCTGGTACATATATGGCATTTATTATATAGGCATATTTTGGAGCAATACAAATGGGAGGGAACAACAACATAAGGACTGGATCAAAGAACAGATTGATACAGTTAAATTCTGCCCAAAGCAATAAACCTCTGCAGAGAAAAACTTTAAAAAGACTAAGAGAAAGATACAGGACATATATGGCAGAATGCATGAACTGGGGTGGGGTGAAGGAAGGGAAAGGGGAATATGTCTAAACTGAACTGAAAAATGATATATGAAATACACAAAACATCAATAAAGGTATTATATTTTAAAAAAAGAAGTAATACTGGGGTGGTCCCCAACTTTAGCTCACATTCCTTCTTGGAAGTGGAGAGGCATAAACATCTGCTCCCTCCTCCCTTCGTCTCGATGACAAACCAAGGTAGAGTTTCTCCAAACTGCAGTCTGGGAAACCAGTGAGTTTATTGGGCTTAGTTACATGAGTGAGGGTTTACTTACATGAGTGTTTGCTTACATGAGTGAGGGTTTACTTACACGAGTGTTTACTTACATGAGTGAGGGTTTACTTACATGAGTGTTTACTTGCATGAGTGAGGGTTTACTTACATGAGTGAGGGTTTACTTACATGAGTGTTTACTTACATGAGTGAGGATTTACTTGCATGAGTGTTTACTTACATGAGTGAGGGTTTACTTACACAAGGGTTTACTTACATGAGTAAGGGTTTACTTACATGAGTGAGGATTTACTTACATGAGTGTGGGTTTACTTACATGAGTGAAGATTTACTGACATGAGTGTTTACTTACATGAGTGTGGGTGCTCCACTCCACAGAGGACACACTGGAAAGTCTTCCTCCAAGCCTGGATAGTGACTTTTCCACAACCTCATAAAATAGCAAGAGAGTCTTCCTAGGCTTCCCCAGTTCATAGACCCTCAGTCCCTCCTCCACACCACAGCTAGGACTAGTTGGTTGAGAGATGTGGCTGCATCTCAGGCAAGGGTCCTGTGGTTTTCCCTGCCCTTCCCTTCCTTTCTGGGGCATGAGTAATTAACAAAATCAGCTGTGACAATTGGCAAGCAGGTACAACCAAGCTTGGGAAGATGGCATCTGTCTGTGGGAGGAGAGTCCTATGCAACACCAACCTTGGCTACACACACACACACACACACACACACACACACACACACACACACACAGAGGACCCAGCCTCCAGAGATTCTGGAGCAATTGGTCATGGTGTGTTTGGAATGTGAACGATGTTAGGTGCTCCCCTGGTATAAGGAAGTCCTCCCATCCACACCATTACCACTTATGTACTCTATTTCCTAGCATGCCTTAGGGCCTAGAGAGAGCCTGCTATCATTTCCTGCAAGGAAACATGAGTAATTTTTCCTAGAAAAAAAATTCAAAATTTCATTCATATGAAATACTTCCTTTTACAAGGAGACCCTCAAATAAAGCATTATTATTATATACATCAAGAACAGGCCTGATTAGGGCAGAGAAGAAGACAGACACAAAATTAAGTGAATTTGGCTCCAACTGTTGAGATTTTCAATGTTGTGATCACATCTTTATCCATGTACTTGGCCATAACATTTATAAATTGTGAGAGCCAGGTGTGGTGGTATGTGCCTTTAATCCCAGCACTAGGGAGGAAGAGGCTTGCGGAACTCTCTTGAGTTCAAGGCCAGCCTGGTCTACAGGGAGACCCTGCCTCAAAAAAACAGTAATAACAATAATAATATAACAACAACAAGTTGTGAGAATGATCGCACAGTAATAACAATAATAATATAACGCCATAAGTTGTGAGAATGATGGCACTGTGGCGTCTGCATACACCACAGAAGAGCTTTTTTTTTTCTTGGATTTCCATATTATTTATTTTTTTTACCTGTTTCTTTTTAAATTTTTTGTATTTCTATTTTTTATTATTTTTTATTATATTTTAAGGGATTCACAATATAAGAGCACAATTGTTTTCAGATCACATTGACCTTGCTCAGTTTGCCATACAATTAGGTAACTGGTGCTAGCATCCACAGATGAGGGATACCATTCGTCGTTTGTTTTTCCGGGACTGTGTTACTTCACTCAGCATGATATCTTCTAGCTCCAGCCATTTACCTGCAAAGCTCATGATGTCATCTTTCTTTACCGCTGCATAGAGCTCCATTGTGTAGATGTACCACATTTTCTCTATCCACTCATCAGTTGAGGGGCATTTGGGTTGGTTCCAGCTCCTTGCTATTGTGCAGAGAGCTGCAATAAACACGGCTGTGCATGTATCTCTGTGGTAAGATGAGTCTTGTGGGTACATGCCCAGGAGTGGTATGCTCACTCAGGGTTGTTTTGGCTATTTGGGGTCTTTTGTTTTTCCAAATGAAATTAAGTACTTTTTTTTTCCAGACATGTAAGAAACTACTTGTGGGCTTTTAAAAATTGGGATTGCAATTAATCTATAACAGAGAGTTTTGGGTAAATGGACATTTTCCTAATGTTAATTTCCCAATCTCTGAGCATGGGAGATTTTCCACTTCTGATCTCTTCAATTCTTTTTCAAGGTTTTAAAACTTTTGTTGTGAGAGATATGTGGTGTCTTTTGTTTAGGTTGTCCTAGGTATTTTATTGTTATTGTTTGTGAGTGGGAAAGGTCTCCTTGAATTCCTTTTTCACAGTTTGGCTTGTTTGTTGGTGTAAAGAAAGGCTTACTGTTTTTCTAGGTTCATTTTGTATCCTGCCACTTTGCTGGAAGCTGTCAATCATTTCCGGAGGTTTTCTGGTGGAGTTTTTAGGCTCTTAAATAACTTTTTTCATATATCATGCCATTTTATAGGGGATAGTTGACTTCCCCTTTTCCAATTAGGACTCTTAATTTCCTTTCTTCTTCCTTATTGCCCTAGCAGTGTTTTATAGCACTATATTGAAGAGGAGTGGTGACGGGGGCAGCCTTTGCCCAGTCCTACCTTTAAAGGGAATTCTCGTCATTACCCCATTTGGGATGATCTTGGCTTGGGTTTCCTGTATATGGGGCTTGATTTACATTGAGGGATGATCCCTCCAATTCAATTCACCGTAGGACTTTAAGCGTGAAAGGGTGCGGATTTTGTCAAAGGCCGTTTTTTCCGATCAATTGAGATGATGGGTGGTTTTTATTATTTCATTCCATTTATTGCTTGATGATGTTTATTGATTTTTTGTATGTTGAACCCTCCCTGCACTCTCTGGTATGATATCCAACGGTCATGACTGGACTGTCGGTCTGGATGTGGGTCTGTTCGACGATTTGGCAGTTCACAGTTGCCTTTTGGCCTGCTGTTCATTACGGAGACTTGGGTCTTCTCTCTTTTTGGTTGTTCTTTGCCTGTTTTGGTAATAGGGTGATGCTGGCATTATAGAGGATTTGGCAAATTCCCTCTGTTTGTCACCTTTACCAATTTGAGTACACTTTTGTCACGTCTTTTGAAACCTGTTTTCATAGGCGAATCTGCGGTGAACACCTCTGGGCCTGGCTTTTTCTGGTTGGGAGGTTTCTTCCCCACATCTTCAATCTATTCATCCTGTTTAGGTTCTGTTTAGTCTGTCGAGTCGGCTTCCTCTCTTCTGGTTTGAGCTTTTGGTGATTCCCAGGATTTCGCTTTCATCCATTTTTTTCTTCTTTTTCCTTAGGTTCAAATACTATAGGTTTTTGAAGTCATTCCCTATGATCTCTGGATGGTTTCATGTCTTTTTGTGATATTTCCCTTTTCATTACTGGATGTCATAGTTTGGAGTTGTTTCCTTCTTTCTTTGGTTAACACTGTGGTTCTGAGGTCGTTCGGTCCTTTTGTTTATTCTTTCAAGAAACCAACTTTTTTGGATTTATTGATGGTTTTTTGTATTGTTTTTCTTTTGTTTCTATTTCATTGATTTCGGCTCTGATTTTTGTAATTTCTTATCTGTCCTGTCTGCATTTAGGGTCAATCTGTTGTTGGCCTCTCAAGTGTTTTTAGCTGCAGTGTTATTGTTGTTCACCTGTGCTCTTTTCTTGACTTTTCTAATGTAGGGCACCAGGGCTATAAGACTTCCCATTAGGGCTGCCTTTAAAGTATCCCACATTTTGTTGTGTTGTTATTGTCATACAAGTCATTCAGTTTCAGGCAAGCTTTTATTTCTTTCTTTATCTCTTCCTTGCCCCAACTATTAATTCCAAGATGTATGGTCATGTAAGTCTCCATGTGTTACTTTAATAAGGGCTTATCCTGAGTGTTGATATTGAGCTTTATTGCAACTCGTGGGTCTGATAGAATGCTAAAGTTATTTCAATTATTTTTTGTATTTGTGGAGGTGCTTGCTGGGTGCCAAGTATGTGGTTGAGTTTGGAGAAAGTTCCGTGGGATGCTAGTAAAAAGTTGTATTCGCTGGTATTAGGGTGAATATTTAGATAGATTCTGGTGAGTTCCATTTGGTGTTATATCTTCGTCAGTTCAATGTCCTTCTCATGTTTATTCTTTTATCCAGTTGCATCTGTCCAAAGGTTTCAGGGAGTTTGAAGTCCCCACTATGAGTTGCTGGGGTTAGTCTGTGACCTGTGTGTCCTTGAGAATTGTCTTATAAAGTTTGGTGCGAACAGAGTTTGGTGCATATATATCCATAATGTGAACTTCTCTTGAGTGAAATTGTTTCCTTTGATGAAACATGTAATGGCCTTCTTTGTCTCATTCTGATTTCTTTTACTCGAAGTCTATTTTGTCTACATATTACAATAGCTCACCACCTGCTTTCTTTTGGTTACCATTGGCATTGAATATTTTTTTTCCATCCTTTCACTTTGAAAGTGGTGCTGGTGTCCTTGAAAGTAAGATTGCGTTTCTTGTAGTAACAGCATATTGAGATGGGTTCTGTTTTCCTAATCCAGTCTCCAGTCTATGTCTTTTTTGATTGGGGAGATTTAGACATTATATTTAGGTTCATTGACGATAGGTTGTTGTTGCTTTCCTTTCACCTTTTTTTTTTTTAATTTTCGTTTTGGTTTGTTTTCCTTTATTTTTTTTGTTTTTAGCTTTATTGAGTTTCTCTGTCTAGTGCCTGGGGAGGATGGTTGCCCTCTTCTTTCTTTGAATTGCTTCAGTATTCTCTGAAGGCGTTGGGTTTGCTGGACATGTATTCTTTCATCTTGTTTATGTCACGGAAATTTTTCTCTCTCTTCAACTTAATTGGACATTTTTGCTGGGTATAGTAAACCTGGGTTGGAATCTTATGTCCTTTAACACTGGGAATGTCTTTGCTCCACGTTCTTCTTGCTTTCATAGTTTGCACTGAGAAGTCTGTTGTAATTCTGATAGGTTTCCCCTTATAGGTTCCACTTGTGTTTTTTTCTCTTTGGCTTTAAGAATTTGTGTCTGTGTTTTGGGCATCGCATTTAACTAAGGAGAATGGCCATGGAAGTGTACTTTCTGATCTTGTCTGTTTGGAGTTCTATGTGCTTCTTGTATTTGTATTGGTTTGTCTTTTTTTAGTTTGGGGAAGTTTTCATCTATTATTCTGTTGAAGATCTGATCAATACCATTCTCTTGGGATTCTTCTCCTTCCTCTATTCCTATGATGCGGAGGTTTGATCTTTTCATAGTGTCCCACAGCTCCTGGTTGTTCCATTTTTGTGTATTTTTAAATTTTTCATAATCTTTCCTTGAGGTTTTTAGTTGTTCTGTGTTATCTTCCAGTTCTGATATTCTTTGTTCTGCTTCCTCCATTCTGCTTCTGAGGCTTTTTCCATTCCTTTCCTCTTGATTGGATGAGTGTTTGATTTCCTTTTTCATTTCCTCTTCTGATTTGTTTAGTATTTCCACTTCCTTTCAGAGCTTCTCAATCTCTTCCTGTAGCTCTTTGCTTCACTGGTTGGTTTCCTTATCTTTTTCAACATGGGATCTTTTCAGTGTTTCCACTTCCTTCCAGAGTTTGTCATTCTCTCTCTCTAGGTCCTCCTTGAGTTTTTCATTCTCTTTTCTTAATTCTTTGATTTGCTCTTTATAATCTTGTACTTCTTTAAGTATGTTCACAATTGTACTTCTACTATCTGTGTCCTGGGCCATCCCCGGGGGGGGGGGATCCCACTGTAGGAGTCTTCCACAGGGTTGGTAGAGCTTGGTGTGGAATTATTCTGCACCTTTCCCATGTTGTCTCTTCTTCGTGTCCCTGGCATGTGGGTTTCTCTTTGCCTATATTCCAATGTGAATCCCAGATGCCTCTTCACTCTGTTGAATGCTTGCTTTGCTTGCCTCCTTCAGATGGCCTTCGTTGTTTGATTGGTTTGTTTGTTTTTTTTTTCCTTTTCTCCTTGCTTTTGGAGTGCTGACTTGTCTAAGCTTTGGGCTTTGTATTGGAAGTCTAACTCACTCTTCCCTTTCTGTTCTGAAGGTTCTCCAAAGAATCCATGGGGTAGGGGGCAGGTACCTGTGCTTCAGGTGGTCTTGGGAGATCCCTGGTCTCACAGAAGAGATTTTCAGTAACATGTAGGAAATGGAGGGAGAGACACTGACTCAAGGAGGGAATCAAGAGAGAAGGAGAAAGGGTCAATTCCTGGTATACAGCTCACTTTTGTAATTTTATCTTCCCCACAATACCAAGAGCTAGGCAATGATGTTCCTGTCTTCATGGGCAAAACAAAATTCTCTCTCAAAGGAGGTCCATGCTTTGCTCAAGCATGTCAGCTAGCATGCTGGGTCTCTGCCTGCCACTTCATTCTATGCTAGCTTCTCTTCAAAGTGATAACAGGCTCTCCAGATAAGCAGAAATAAAATCCTCGCAACTGCTTCCACCAGCCTGGCTCCAGATGGGAGGAATTTGGACTCCGTGGGCAGGAGGCAAAGGGCTACTCTTCTGTCCTCAGAGTAAAGGCAGGCCAATTCCAGAACCAAATGTGGAGTCCAAATCTTTCTGGCTCCTGTCAGCCTCCAAAGAGGGCCCAGATCAGTTTGGGTTTTTGTTTTATTGAATTTTTGCAAATTTCATACAATATATTTTGATTGCATTATGTCCCTTTNCTCTCTCTCTCTCTCTCTCTCTCTCTCTCTCTCTCTCTCTCTCTCTCTCTCTCCCCTCCTCTATCTATATCTATATATATATATATTTTTATATATATATATATATATATATATATATATATATATATATATATATCCTTAGAAGCTTCTACAGTGGTCACTTTTCCTATGGGTTCTTCTTTTTTTTTATTTTTGTATGTGTATGAATGTACTGTCTACATGTAGGTTCGTGCACCCATGTCGTGTAATGCCATGGAGGTCAGAAAAGGGTGTCAGATTCCCCTGGAACTGGAGTTAAAGACAGTTTTCAGCCACCATGTGGGTGCTGGGAATCGAACCCGGATCCTCTGTAAGAGCAGTCTGCGCTCTTAACCACTAGGCCCATCTTATGGGTTCTTTTAAAGGCTTTTAGTGTTAGTTATCCCTCCCCATACTCCTTCCTCTACCCTCCCTGGGTCAGTTTTATCTGGCCCAAGGAGGGTCAGAAATTCCACCAATGGAGTCCAAAAGGTACAGTGTAAATGTGAAGCCTGGACCTGAAGGCCTCTTACACAAGCCTTTGTTCTCAGTGTGAATGCAGCATTCTGCTGGAAGTCTTCTTTGGCCCTCGCAGATGAAGTAGTGTCCCTTTCTTTCCCCCACTCTCTTCCCAACCAGACCCACACGCTTCCCAACCTCTAGTACCTACCTTTTCCACCGCACCATTCGTGTTTGCTGATTAATTAATAAATGCAGCCTAGGTCTACTGTGTGCTCTGTTTTCCATCCCATGCCCTCCTATATGAAGGACTGTACTTCAGCCTCCATGCTAGCCACTGGGAACATAATTCATTTGAGACTCAAGACAACTCCTATGTGATAGATGTTATTTCTCCAAGTTTACAGATTAAGAAACCAATTTTTGAGAAACTGGGCTCCTTACCTAAGCCAATACCATAACTAAAACAGCCATCAGCTGAGAACAGACAGTTCCACTTTGTGACACCCTCTAAAGGAGAGAAAGGAAGGAGAGAGAGAGGGAAAGAAAATATGACGGATAAACTTTCTGCAGAAATGAAGAACAATGCTTCTCATTCATCTTTCCTTGTCTTCCATTTTCTTATTTCTCTTCCCCATGCCTCCATTTCACTGTCAAAAGATACATATTCATGGGCTGGAGAGATTGCCTAGCGGTTAGGAGCGCCGACCGCTCTTACAGAGGACCCGGGTTCGATCCCCAGCACCCACATGGCGGCCGAGAACCGTCTGAGGCTCCAATTCCAGGAGAACTCCAGTTCCAGGGGAATCCGACATCCTCTTCTGACCTCCGCGGCATTGCACGACACGGGTGCACAGACTTGCATACAGAAAGTACATTCATACACATGCGGAAATAAATAAAATTTTAAAAAAATTAAAAAAAAAAGATACGTATTCACTAGCAGTTCGCACAGGAGAGAAGCCATTGGAGAGAGTGCCTCCTGGGAATGCTGGTCACTCTAAGTGATTAGACCTTTTCAGGTTCCCATGGACATCTTCTTGCCAAAACTTCCAGGAAATTTCATCAGGACACCATATCAGACCCTGAATCATAGAGAGATGCCCTGGGCTGTGTGAGGTTTCTGAGGGAAAGGATCCATGCTCAGGTAACATCCCCCACCATCCCAGACTCTGGCCTTACAAGGTCCAAACTTGTACCCTCATTGGAGCAAAAACGAGGGCAGAGATGGAGGAGGGACTGCCCCAGTCCTGCAGCAAAGATAACTCGAGATCACCAGAACTTGGCTTTAGCTTTAAATGCCAGTGTTCCAGCTCTGGTTAACACAAGGTTTCTCAGGCCATCTGCCCCTGCCAGCCTTGGTCTCTCCATCCTCCCCCATCACTAGCTCTCAGAACATTTCGTTCCCACTGCCGCTGTCTCATCTCCCCCAGTGGGCTGACTCTGTGGTTCTACCACATTAACAACACTTAGCTTTCTCAGATCCAATGGGATAAGCCAGGGAGCTCAGAAGGGAAGATTTTCCAAGTACCTTATAACAGGCCTACAAAGCCCCAGGTACCCTATGGGCTCAGGAACACAGAGGGGTGGGAAGCAGAACAGATGCCACGCACAGCACAGTTCATACACGAATAAACATGGACATATGCAATAAATCTCACTGTAGAAACATCCACATGGAAAATGCATCTCTTTTAAAGCCAAGTCATCACTCATGACAAGTTAATAAAACACTCAGCAGAGGTCCAGAATGAACTCAGGAATTGCTGGTGGCATCCATTGAGTAGGCTTTGGCTTGGGACAACTACCATTCCCATTCTACCTGGGGTCAATCTCCTTCCAAGTCACACATGGTGAAATAAATCCTCTGCATGTCGCCTTCGATGGTTTTCTGTTCACCAAACCATTTCTGTGATAAGTCTTCCAGAAGGATTTATAGCGTGTCTATCACATGCCAGGTACTACTCTGGCACCAGAGCACGCATCCTCATTCTGCCCACTTTCTAGTGAAGATTCATGATAAATACATGGAAAACTACCAGATAGTGATAGTACAGTGGAAAATGAGAAGCAGGAATTAGTAGACAGCAATGAGATAGGACAAAGTAAACTCCTGGGGGACATAGGCATTGTATTTTGTTGTCCTCGAACACTTAAAAGAGTGCCCAGCACAGAACTGATACATGTATAGAAAAGAAGATCAGAGAAACCCTGTCTGATTTATTACTGAATGTGATGTTGGAACACAATGAAGTAAGTGAGTCAGCTGTCAAAGATCTAAAGACAAAACAGTGCTGGAAGACTGAAGCATAGGGGTAGAGGTCCCAGTGGACCTACAGCATCAGAGATAGAAAACGAAAGTTAGTGTGTCTAGAGGAAAATAAGCAAAGGATGCATAGACAGATGTTGTTGGAGAAGCAGCCTCAGGAGAGAGTACAGGTCCTAACCAAACGTGGCTGGGGGGACAGGAACCCATGCAATGGTTTGGAGCCCCGTAGTATCAGACTCTAACTTTGGTCTTCTCCAAAGAGTATCTTGGCACCTGTCAAACGTGGGATCCTGGAAATCATTGAGGAATGTGCCAAGTAATCCCAGCAAAATGAGATGGCCTTGTACACTGGGGTGAGAGGTGGTAAGGGAGTTGGGCTGGGTGGGGTTGTTTGGGAATAGTGTTTGTATATAGGCCCACAGGACTTGTCTGATGAGCCAGATAAGGGGCATTAGAGTGGGGGCAAGGAGGAGAAGAGCAAGGGATTACTTTCAGATTTCTGGCCTACTAATAGGAAGACTTGAGTTACCACCTATAAAAGTGAGAGAATAGGAAAAGAAATGGATTTTGTTTTGGAAATGATCACGGTAAATATCCTATTGCACATCTAAGTGGTATCACCATGAGCCAGTTGGATTTATGAACTTGGACCTCAGACTTCAGAGAAAAATTAAAGTGAAAGATGTATATTAGTTTGTGTAGGAAGCTTCTCTTGCTACGAGCAGGTGCAGCACAGTCCTGCCAAGGAAGGGGAGCAGTGGCCGACCGCCATCACTGCGGGGAACTGAACCCTTGGTGCAGAAGTCAGTTGCGTACTTTTGTAACCTGACCTGAGAGGTACTTCCAACCCAGATCCTTAGCCTGGGAAGTGGAATGCTCTCAGCCTGGCTGTGCTTTCCCACCTGCCTGAAGACTGCCGGTCTCTGGACGGGAATTTCATGCTGATCGCTGATGGCCCATCTTCAGCCTAAACCCACTCACAGTTCACTCCACAGGTTGGTGACCTGATTAGTCTCTGTACGACCCCACACTAGCTTACCCCATCCAACCCACTAACAACCAACACTCGAAATCCAGGCCTGCTTCAGCCTATACATGCACAAAATAATGGACCAGGAATTCTGTGATGATGGTAATAGAGAATTAACTTTATTGCCCACTGCAAGTAACTTTTTTTTAATTTTTTATTTATTTCTGTATGTGTATGAATGTACTGTCTGCATGCAGGTTTGTGCACCCGTGTCGTCCAATGCCGCAGAGGTCAGAAGAGGGTGTCGGATTCCCCTGGATCTGGAGTTCTCCTGGAATTGGCGTTTCAGACGGTTCTCAGCTGCCATGTGGGTGCTGGGGATCGAACTTGGGTCCTCTGTAAGAGCTGACAGTGCTCTTAACTGCTAGGCCATCTTTCCGGCCCCTGCAAGTAACTTTTATAAGCAAAATGATGTCATCTCCCAGAGCCAATCACAAGCCCCAGTCTCAAACCACTGGTATACTGCTACTCTGCCTAGTATCACGTGCCTGGGTTATGTTGCTCCCTCTTGGAGCAGGGTCAGAGGAATCCCATGACTTCCACATTTGCCCTGACAGATGCTAGCTGAGAACTAGCCCCTAATTCAAACTGGATTGCTCCACAAGTATGCTGACTATATTTGCACCAAGGAAGAATGAGCCACTGAGGGAAGAATGGAGAGGAGAACCAAGGCTGAGACCCAGGGCACCACAGCGTTTACCCCATCTCAGACAAGGAAGGCACCAAAGGAGACCAGAGGAAAAAAACAGTGAGGCAGAAAGAAAACAAAGTTTTGTACTGGAGCCAAGTGAAGAAAGAATTTCCAGGGAGGAGCACTCTTGTGCTGATCTATTGCAGACTGCATGGATTTAAGTCTGCCAACACATTTAGCAAGACAGAACTCATTGGTGAGCTGGATGCATGAAGTTTCAGTGGTGTTAGGGAGTAAATCCTGACTGCACACACTCATAGAGTTTGAGCTTGGAGGGAATAGAGACAGCAAGAAGACCACACACTTCAGATGAATGTTGTTCAGGTATAAAAGAGCTGACTTCACAGCTCTTTCTATTGGAAAAATATGCTATCATCTCAGTTGTCCATCCCATCCAATACAGGGCTTTCAAGAATGTGACAGAGACAAGCTTAAAGAAAGAGATAGTAATGTGCTGGTTGCCTGAGCCCATGGAAAGAAACAGGGAGCTGCTACCAGATACAGCAGAGTGCTGTTTACAGTACTATGACAGTTAACAGTATTGCATTCTACACTTAAAACTCTCTGTTTACCATAATTAAACAAAAAAGGAACAGTAATCTTCATTTTCTTCTAAACTCAAGAGAAAAGGCATCATAATATTTCAAGCAGAGGCTGAGGAGATGGATCAGCCATTAAGAGTGTTTGTTGTGCAAGCTTGGGGTCCTGAATTCAAATCCTCACCACCCAAGTAAAAAGTTGGTCATGACTGCAGATATTAATAACCCAAGCATTAGGTGGCAGACACAAACAGAGCCCAATATCTTGCAAGTCAGTCTCACTAAAATGGTGAGCTTCCAGTTTAAGAGACTGCATATCAAGGCAACAAGAGAGAGAGCAATAGAGAAGGACACAGAGCGTCCTGCTCTGGCTTCTGCATGCATCAGCACGATGGTGCACACCCAATGGACACATACAGACACACACACTACAAAAAGTCTCCAAGTCCACTGAAGAATCAGAGTTCAAATAGCAATAAGAGCCAGACAAGGAAGGAGGCAGCAGCAGCTCCTGCAGCCCGGTGTGTGGGGAGCAGCTGTAATCCTGCACTCAAGTGACCCATGAGACAGTGCATCTCCCTGCCTCACTCAGATTTAGTGACTCCTTTCCATGAATAGGAGTTTCTTTCATATTTCAAACTAATTTCACATTTCTTATTGAGCTTAAATCTTAAACTTGAATATGGCTTTAATAAAGCTCAGTTCTTTCATGGTGTAGGTAATATATTCTGATGAAAATGTTGATTATAGAAAAGTTATAAATTTCCATGACAGAAGAGGAGGAAAAGTAACATCCACAGTCCCCCCAGAGGCCACCCACAGTCCCCCCAGAGGCCACCCACAGTCCCCCCAGAAGCCACCCACAGTCCCCCCAGAGGCCAATGGCTTGCTTTTCCTTCTGAGGGGGCTTTTTTTCCTATATAGAACTTCTTGGGATTTCTCTTTTTATTTTAAACAAGCTGTAGTCATAGCGTAGATATTTATACCGTGAGACTTTTCATTTAGCAATAAATCATCTACATCTTTTCATTCTATTCATAAACATTTTTAAGCTGGATTTTCTTGGAGATGAGGAGGTGGTTCAGTGGGTCAAGTGCTTGCCATGCAAACAAACCCACATCGAAGCCAGTTGCCACGTGTGTCTCTAATTTCAGCGCTGGGAAAGGAAAGACAGAAAGATCGCAGGAGCTCACTGGCCAGCCCCGCCTAGTGCAATCAGTCAGTGACAGACCTTGTCTCAAAAAATAATGCAGAGAGCTGGACGTGGTGGCACACGCCTTTAATCCTAGCCCTTGGGAGGCAGAGGCAGGTGGATCTTTGTGAGTTCAAGGCCAGCCTGGTCTACAGAGCAAGTTCCAGAACAGCTGGGGCTACAGGAAGACCCTGTCTCCAAAAGACAAAAAGTAATAATAATAATAATTAATAATTAATAATAATAATGCAGAGAGCCATTGAGGAAGACACCTGACATCAACCTCTGTCCCCACATGCATGTGTGTGTGTGTGTACACTCTACACACACATGTGCACACAAATGAACATGTACATATACACTACCCACAGAAACACACACATGTACAATAGGACTGAATCATTCTAGTTCAAAGTGGTATCTCCTCATTGAAAACATCAGACCAAGGTTAAAACTACCAGAAAATACCAATGGCACTTAACCCTTCTGGGCAAAGTCTGAGAGGAGTGTATGTCTGATTGTAAGAAGACCCCAAAGCCAGTGCTCCTAATCGACCTGCATCTTCACCATATTCTCCGAACTCCTTTCTTCAAGGGATCTGCTTCACAGGTACAAACTTTGGAGTTGTCCGGACATCAGTATCATAAACCTACTGAGAGTATGTAAAATTGTTAGGGTTGATTAGCATGCCAACCCCACATCTGCCTAACAGCCCTCCCCCATAAGTGCCACTTATGAGTCCACTGAAGACTGCCTGCAACTGCACTTGAATAGAGCTCATTGTTAGACCTTACAATACAGAGATGACCCAGCCATCTTACTTGCCCTTCCCACTTGTGAATTTCTTATAACACAGTAAATTTTAATTCATTTAGTGTCTATGCACTTAGCTGGGCAACTTCCTGAGCTGGTGAGTGCCCTCCACTCTCAAAGCCTACCAAAGAAGCTTTGTCCCCCAAACACAGCCCCAGTGAAAGGGCCACAACACAAGAAGTAATTGCCTGACAAAAAGAAATATGAAGCCCCGGCCTGGCCCTGACAGCTGTGATTAATGCAGCTTTTCCCTGATGAACTGCCAGCCCCACCTCTGTTGGAATTTGTATTTTCCATTAATGTGCTTACAATGCTGCTGGGGGAAGCATCTCCTTATCAGTCTCCCATTTCCTAGTCTAATATGACCAGCGAGCTGTTTCTGCATCCACTGGTGATTAATAAAGCAACAACCTATACCTGATGGAGTCTTGGGTCAGGCACATGCAGCAGAAGTTACTCTGGGTGCAATGCTAGAAGTCCATTAGAACCTCCTAAGCAAATCCCCTTTCACCCTCCTCTAAAGAACGCTCCATGTCTTTTCTCTCTTTCCATCTTGAATTGTTTATAAGCACCATTTCTAATATAGCTGTATCTGAGCAGACATGGTTAACTTTGCGACTGGACTGTGGATACCAGGAAAACACCATCTCTTCCTGATTGCTTTGGGTATGCTTTTTGTTTATTTTAAAAATGCCTTTTCCATGCCTTTGAGAGGACTGGTGTACAGATGAAATAGTGGGAAATATAAAGATAAATGTCTCGGGCGGGGGATACACTCACTAGCCCAAAGCCTAATTTTCTGTGGTTTACAGCCCCCATGGCTGTCATTTACTCTGCAGAGGAAGGTCTATAAGAAAGAGAACAGCTATTGGGGAATGAAGGATTTACAGTAGCAGTTGCTAAAACAACTGGCCCTCGGCCTGTCCAAACATTCTCCCAGATTTATAATTCGAAATTACCTTATCGGAACGAGTCTCCAGGGAGCTCAGACAACCAATTGACAAGCTGTTCTACACCCTATTCAGGCTGAACTGGCTCTCTTCTTCTGGATCTCAAAGCATCTGAAGTCAGGCCAAATTTTTCCACCCCCAGGGGAAATTACCTGCTTATTATCATTTCATAATTCCAGTAATATAAAAGAAAACAACACATAAACACTACTTGCATGCAGCAAGACAAAAGAGTCATTCTTCTATTTGCTCACTGTGGTCTCTGAACACTGTAGGGTTAGCTTTCATTTGTATTAAATATTATCCTAACTCACCCATGTATGATGTTGGTCACACTGTCAATTGTGACAAATAAAGGACAAGCAAGAGAGAGTCACCACAGGAAAGAAACCGTAGGACATCGGAGTCAATGCACTGTTACCACTGAAGACACCGGGATCTTAACACCAGCAGAGCACTCACTGAGTGAGTGCAGCTTCCTCTCTGCTGGAGTTTTTTACCCCATATGACAACTACCCCAGTTTCTTTAAGGATACACAGGTCCTTTTAAATATGTCACAATACAGGTCATTTTTAATATGTCCTGGAGAGGTGGCTCAGCAATTAAGAGTGCTGGCTGCTCTTGTAAAAGACCTAGGTTCAAATCCCACCACCTACATAGTAGCTAACAACCATCTGTAACTCCAGTTCCAGGGGCTCCAACATCATCTTCTGTCCTCCGTGGGCACTGCACAACATGGGTGCACTTACATACATGCAGGCAATATACTCATACACATAAAATAAAAATAAAGAAAAATAAAATTTTAAATATGTCAATTCACTTTTCTCATAGGAAATATTGTGGGTATCCTCACTCATAAAACAAGCATTAAGATGATCTACTCAAGGCCACAGGGCCAGTAATTAGCCTAATGTATTAAATCACTATTATCTGCAATTTTTATTATAAATTATAGTACAAACATTTTTATATAGAATGCACAACAAATATATATATATTTGTTTTGATAAGTTAATATAATATTTGAACAGTGTGTCACTAGACAGCCCTGGCTGGCTTTGAACCCATAATCCTTTTCCTTCAGCCTCCCAAGTGCTGAGATTACATCTGTGCATCACTATACCTGAGTTTGACATGTTACATTACAATAAAAGCATGTCATAGAGTTATATATAACAGAGTAATCTTAACAGGTAAGATACATAGCTTGCACTTTGATGTGCAATATTTATTTCTTATTTTTACAAAGACCATTCTTCTGTGAAATTCTATGCATTTACATCTTATTTAAAAGTGTTGGAGTAAATCCATTACATGTTAGCAAGAAAACTCAGGGAGGAAATATCATATCATATATAATTAACATATTGAATTGAAATCCCAATCCAGTGTACAGGAAGTTGTTAATAAATTATTTATTGGGCCAGCGAGATGGTTCAGTGCATAAAGATGGATGCTTTGTTGTGCAAGCCTGGCAGCGGCAGCGTGAGTTGAGTCACTAGAAGCCATGGTGGAAGGAGATAACTGACTCTTGAAAGTAGTCTTCTGGCCTCCAGTCATGATCATCATCGTCGTCGTCATCAAGTAAATTTTAAAAAAGAAAGTATCTATTGAATCACACTCTTAATTTCAACCTTAGAGTAACTAGATTATCTGGGCCCAGGATCATATTTAGAAACTAACATCCAGAAAAGTTGGCTCTTTCAGTTTACTTTCTATTGCTGTGATAAAACATTGACAAAAGGCTTATTGCACCTGACACCTCCCGGCTCACAATCTAACACTGAGGGAGGTCAGGGAAGGAACTCAAGGTGGGAACCTGGAAGCAGGACCTGAAGCATGGAGGAATGCTGCTTACTGGCTTCCTCATTGGGCCTGTGCTCAGCCTACCTTCTTGAACAACCTCTGACCATCTGAGCTGAGCCCTCCCACATCAACTTAGCAATTAAGAAAATGCCTCACAGACATGACTACAGGTCAATCTGATGGAGGAAATGCCTGAACTGAGGTTCCTGCTTCCCAGCTACGTCAAGTTGACAACTGACGTTATCCAGCACAATGGCCTTGCCCTTGCGGAAACATTGGACTAATGTTGGACTAATCTAAAACTTTTTATTCATAGAGTCAGTGTATATGTGTTTCATGTGTATGCAATGTGTGTTTGAGTAAGAACAGGCATAGGATGTAGAAAAACCTTAACCTCTTTTGTTTAATACCTAGCTAAAATTCCAAAACCTGATCATCTTGGAAACTGGAGGGGAAGAGGAAATAAAAAATTTGGAGTTAGATGAAGAGCAAGAACTCCAATATTTTCCCCCAAGTCAACATAAACACACTCCCGGTGATGGCAAGGAGTGTTCATCCTTATCTTTCGTCCATGTTCCAGAAATGTCTCCTTCCCAAGACCATACCTGAATGTGTAGAATAAAACACTGTGAGAACATATCTGTAATTTGCTACATCATGTTTCACAATAGCCAAGACATGAAATCAACTTGATTCTCCATTAATACCTGACTGTGACATGTCTATACAGTAGAATAGCATTCAGCCAGAAAAAGAACACCATTCTGTCATTTGCAGCAACATGAATGGAACCAGAGAACACTGTGTTCTCTGACGTGTTAGTCAAGCACAGAAAAACAAATGCACATGTTTTCACTAACATGTGGAACCAAAAAGTTGACCTCATAGAAGTAGAGAGTCAAATAGTGGTTTCCTGAGCCTGGGAAAAGTGTCCCAGAGGGGTGAGGGAGGGAGGATGCTTAATGTGCAGAGCTGCAGCTGTGTAAGAGAGACGGCTTCTAATCCAGAGCAGTAGAAATTACCGTGGTTGAAAAATAATTAAAAGTTAATTGTACATTTGAAAACAGCTGTTAGAGAGCATTTTAAATGCCCCCAGCAACCCTCCCCCAAAATATGAACGTTCTCAGTGACAGATGTGCCGATTCCCGTGATCTGATTCTTACATGCTCTGCACACATGTCAGAAGGTCACATCATTCTCCAAAAATATGTACAATTATGATGAGACCGTTAAGTTACTTTTAGACTGAATTTTAAGTGTATTTAGAATGCTTTTGGAAAACTATTAAACATGTTTTTCCTTTAAGGGTTTGGGAACTCTTCCTGCCCTTGCCTGCTGGTCCAGGCAGCCCTATGACTGCTGAATGTATTCAATGAACCAGTACTTGAAAAGCTATTGAAACCTGATCCGTCCCAGAAGAGCAGCCAGTCTGCTTGGAAATTATAAGCTGGACTCCCTGAAATGAAACTTGTCATGCCCAGAAAAGCTGCTGACTGCCTTTCACATCTGAGAATCCTACAGGAATTGAACCAGCCTGACAGATAGGCTCAGAAGCCTAAGCAGCTAGGAAAATGGGCAGTCTGCCCTCCATGGAAGCCTGTGGAAAGGGGTTGTCTTCCTGTGAGATCTCGGTAGCATGGTAGCATGGGTAGACTGACCCTAGGTGACCTTTTAAGGAAGTGCTTGAATATAAAGGTTTTTTCTGGATTTTTGAGACAGTTCTCTTGTAGAACGGGTTGGCCTTAACTGAACTTACAATCCCCTAGCCTCTCAGCTCCCCAAGCAATGGAATTTCAAACATGTACCACCACACCAAGTGACACTATAATGTATGTAAATAGTATTGCAAATAATTACAGAACTTCTCATTCACATTTTCCTCTTTTTTGAAAACAAAGTCTTCCAGTTGTCCATTTTCTTTAGGGATTGCCTTCGTTCGACCAAGCCTGAAGGTCATGGGGTACCACGCCTGACTGGAGCTTGCCTTGGCTCCTCTTTCAGAGACATTCATATCAATAAACAGCCAGTAAAGGTGCCAATTTTTGTAATAGATTCTACAACTGACAAAAAGCAGGTCTTTCATCTTCAAAGAGCAAATAAAAATAACACCTGATGGCTGGACGTATGGCTCAGTGGGTAAGAGCGCTAGCTGCTCTTCCAGAGGACCCCGCACCCACACAGCAGCAGCTAATACCCATCAGTTACTCCAGTTAAGGGGATCTAATGCCTCTTCTGGCCTCTGAGGGTTTGCATACATTTACATACATGCAGGGAAAACACATACATGTAAAATGAAAATAATTGAATGAATAATTTTTATTTTTTTATTTTTTTTATGTGTATAAATGTACTGACGGCATGTAGGTTTGTGCACCTGTGTTGTGCAATGCCACGGAGGTCAGAAGAGGGTGTCGGATTGCTCTGGAACTGGAGTTCTCCTGGAATTGGAGTTACAGACGGTTTTCAGACGCCATGTGGGTGCTGGGGGTCGAACCCAGGTCCTCTGCAAGAGCAGTCAGCGCTCCCAACCGCTAGGCCATCTCTCCAGCCTTGGATAATTTTTAAAATAACACCTGATTCCTTCTCAAGAAACCAGAATTGTCCATTGCACTTGATGTAAATCCACCAATTTTCATTTAGAATTTCAGGGACCCACTGTTTATAATTTCGTGATCTTCCCCACTGATAAATTTAGGTTTATTCAGCTGTTAATATATTCTATTGTTTATCATTTAAAAAAAAAAAAAAAAGATCATGGCCCAGGGCTGGAGAAAAGGGTCAGCAGTTAAGAGCACTGGCTGCTCTTACAGATGGCAGCTAACAACCATCTATAACTCCAGTTCCAGGGGATCCTTCTTCTGACCTCTGAGGGTATTGCATGACATGGGTGCATTTACATACATGCAAGCAATACACTCATACACATAAATTTTTAATTTAATTTAAAAAGTCATGATCCAAGCCAGGCATGGTGGCACACGCCTTTAATCCCAGCACTTGGGAGGCAGAAGCAGGCAGATCTTCGTGAGTTCAAGGCCAGCCTGGTCTACATAGTGAGTTGCAGGACAGCTGGGGTTACAGGGAGACCCTGTCTCAAAAATACCAAAAAAAAAATCTTGATCCAAAAAAGGTTATTAGGCACATTTTACTAATCATCTAAAAACTAAAGTTGCTCTTTAAGATGGTAAAACTGCTCTAATAATGAATTATTAAGATTACCGATTTGGCTGAACTCTTCCTAACTTCAGTTCCTATTGTGTAGAAATGAAGAATCACAGTATCCTTAAACTTTGGTAAATGAAGAATTGATTAAATTATCTGATCATTTCTACTCAAAAATCCAAAAACCAAGACAAAAGGTATGAGTGATCCTAAAGGAAGAGTGTGTATGTATGTATACACACATACGCATATACACATAGACATATACCTTATGGATGTATCCTATATAATATGTACCACATATATTAATGTGTATGTACTATTTTATATCTGTATGGTTTTCAGTGTGTGTACACTACCTGGAGAGAGAGAAAGCTGGATCTGGTGGTACTGAGGGAGGAAGAAGAGTAGACGCAAAGCTCAAACAGACCACGAGATGGGTACTCAGTACCAGAAAGACATGAGGGAGGAAGAATAGTAGACGCAAAGCTCAAACAGACCACGAGATGGGAACTCAATACCAGAATCCCTCTCAAGTGTTCCTGTGCATGTGTGCAGACATAACTCTCAAGCTGGGGGGTTTGTAGGCTACAATGGACAGATAAGGAAGAGGCTAAAAAGGAAGGAAACATTTCTCCCTTGTGTCCAGAAATAAATACCAAGTGACAGACTCAAAGACAGAA
The DNA here is from genome assembly GCA_009823505.1 of Rhizomys pruinosus. Lineage (NCBI taxonomy): Eukaryota > Metazoa > Chordata > Mammalia > Rodentia > Spalacidae > Rhizomys > Rhizomys pruinosus. Next base: position 1,259,370 of record VZQC01006291.1, on the reverse strand, counting down.
TGCTGAACAGAAAACATCTATCTTCCACTTTGTGCAAATCTAACTACAAATATACATGCCATGAAAAGATCCATGCCATTTTCCCATGCCAATTTTTAATTGATGTTTTGTGTATTTCATAAATCATTTTTTAATTCAGTTCAGGCATATTCCCCTATCCCTTCCCCCCACCCCATCCCTGATCATGCAATTTCTGCCATAAGTGTCCTGCATCTTTCGGTCTTTCGATCTTTTTTTTCAGTTCTTTTTTGTTGTTCTCTCCAATTTTTTTTTTTTTTCTTTTTGTACTTTTATATCTATATATACATATTGTATACTTTATAATACTATATATAATACAACACATATCATGTGAATTGGAGGATTTTTTTTTCACTAAAAGATTTCAGTATTTTCATTAATCGGAACGTGCTCGAAGTTCCCTCCCTTGGCATATCCAAACAACCATCAATCCGCACTTTGCTCCACATGGGGGTCTTTCCCTTCCCATAGTCCCCACAATGAAGTCCAGTAAGCACACGATCCTGTCATTGATACTCCCCCGCATCTGGCCTCCATGGATACAAGCCCAGTAGTCAAAAATCCATGCCAATTTTTTTTTCACTTATTTACTTTTTTTTAAATTTTTTTATTTTTTTATCATAATAGGTCATAAGTAATGAATCACAGGGCATCCTTCATGTAAAACCCAATTTGCAAGTAGCTATGCCCAAACTCTATCCAACCAGAGGCCCCCATTGGTCCAGCTGGGGAGGTTATATGTTCTTCATGTTGATCAATAAGAGGCCAGTCTTATGTTTATGTAGGTTCGATAGTTCCCCCCAATCGCGCAGCCCTTACATTCTACCTGCTCCCTTTTCCACAGATTGTTCCCTAGGCTTATGAACAGGGACACAAGTGGGCCAGAAAGACTGAACAGTCACATTTGCTTTGGAGATCTGGTTGTGGACGTGATCGTTCAGGCTGTTTTTTTTCATGGGTTGCGCAGTTTATCCCTGAATAACCTTTTACTCCTACTGATGTAGCATAAGCACGTTAGATATCAGGCAATTTTTAAACATCTACTAATATATTATGTAGGTTACTGGTACTAGATACAGATGTTTGGATTGGTATGCTAATCCACTGACTATAGTCTTTTCTGTAAAAGCTAAACCAAGGTCTTGACTGGTGGCTTATAACATCTCCTAACCCTAGAGGGACTTAAGCTTGTGGATAGCCATCGAATTATCTTCCTCGCAATAGCACACTTAGATTGGGATATAAAGACAATTTGGCTGCCATGCTGCCACAATATTTCCAGGCAGAGTGAGTGTAGTTGTGATAGCTGATGGCAGGAGTCTTGCTTGACTCAAGGAGACCAATATTGCTTTGATTGATTTAGTGGCCTTTGGTACAACACTCCTGCTGGCATTCCAGAGGCCTCTGTACACTTGTGGGTGTGGTCTCGATATATCTTTCCCATGCTACACCAGGTTCTTTGACAGCCGGCCTTACTGCCTCTTCTTCTTGCCAGGTATCCCAGTTTTCTGGCAAAAAGCCTTTATCTTTTTGGGGGCTTGAATCACCTGGCCAACATCTCCTTGGCTGAATAATCCATTTCTGATAACAAGAGTTCCCTGTATTAAATATATTTTTCTTTTCAAATTAAAAAACACCAGTTTATATAGACTTTGCTATTGAATTTGGCTCTGAATAGAGAATATCCTTTCACCAGTTCCTATGCCAATCATTCAATTAAAGAACGGAACTACTATCGCATTTTATAAGAGATTACTTCTAAACAGTCAGCTTATTTACTATTAGGATAATTGTAACTAAAGAATTAAGTTAGCTTCCCAAATTAACAACATACAGGAATGATAAACTCTTGAGTAAATTTAATGCAGAAAAGTTGGCCCACGTAAACATTAAAACGAGAAGAAAAGCCTATCAGACTGCTACAGGGCATCAAACATCTCGTGATCCCTAACGTGTACACAAATATTTATAATGGTTTCCTAATTGACTGTACCTTTCAGGTGCTGCAAAGCTTTAACTCCTAAGAGACTTCTTTATCTCCCTTTCCTAGAACATGACCAATATTTTTATATTTTATTTTATTTCCATATGGTGTATGAATGTACTGTCTGCATGCAACGTTTGTGAACCGTGTCGTGCTGCAATTGCCGCGGAGGTCAGTAAGAGGTTTGTCGGATTCCCCTGAAACTGGAGTTCTCTGGAATTGGAGTAGTTCAGACGGTTCTCAGCCGCCATTGTGGGTGCTGGGGATCGAACCCAGGTCCTCTGTAAGAGCGGTCAGCGCTCTTAACCGCTAAGCCATCTCTCCAGCCCCCAGAACATGACAATTTTTTATAATTTGACTTTCTTTAGCACCTTGCTTTAGTCCATGATAGAACTCCTTGTAGGTATATAAGAAATTCTCAGCTGGGCATGATGGTGCATGCCTTTAATCCTAGCACTTGGGAGGCAGAGGCAGGTGGATCTCTGTGAGTTCAAGGCCAGCCTGGTCTACAGAGTAAGCTCCAGGCCAGCTGGGACTAAAAGGGAAACCCTGTCTCAAAAATACCAAAAAAAAAAAAAAAAAGAAATTCTCCATTTAAGGAGGAAAACTTAAAGGACCCAAGATCAATGATAAAATACATTTGCATCATTTGGTCAACCAGGAATTGCTCGTACAAAAACAATAGATGGGAAATTATGGGCTGTATAGAAGCCCTTTATAACTAAAGTTCTTTTTATCCCGCTCTGATACATGATAAATTTCCAGGAATGGGAGGAGAGCAAATTCTGTGCTGTACAGAGCAAAGGGAAGAATAGCCAGCAGGCATCAGCCTTTCTTCTATAGCCAGTGGGCTATTGTTTCAGGGCTCATTGAGTGAAAGAGTGAGCGGGGTCTATGGAAACAAGAGAGTAGCTTCAGTGGCAGACAGCTGTTAAACATGGCCAAAGGGCCAAAGGCCTTCCAGGTGACTTGACAGACTGCTGCTGTCTGACAGCCTCTCTGATACAAAGCAGCGACCATCAATGACCTGTATGGAACAATCTCCTCGGTCTGATTGAGGCTGCCAGTCATTATTTTGTTTCTCCCTAGAAGTTGGACAACCCTGATGAGTCATCTGGAAGAATAGGTGGGGAAGGATTTAACAGTGTTTGCATGGCAGGGAACTCTAGCTACCTGACTTTCAGAAAGTTACTTCACAGTGTTTTTAAGCCTCTTATTTCTATGGGAAAAATAGGGATGATAGCACTCAGTGGTGTTGGAAAGAGTGAAATTCATAGTGGTGCAGTGCTTACTGGAACATTGCTGTGACCATCATTAAGAGTTCAGTTCCCCCCCCAACCCTGCCCCTTAAGCAGACGTATTTACTTTACTTAACGAATGTTCTCCTGGAGTCTAGAAGTCTCATTCCTTCACTTACTAGGGGATATTAGCATCAAGAGCTCAAACGAAGGCCACACAGAGGGGCTGGAGAGATGGCTCAGCAATTAAGAGCACTGGCTGCTCTTGTAGAAAACTCAAGTTGGGTTCCCAGCAACTACATTGGGCAGCTCACAACTGCCTATCATTCCAGCTCCAGGGAATCTGACATCCTCTTCTGGCCTTCAAGGTCACCCACACATGTATGCATTCGCACACATAGACACACACACATCAATAAAAAGTAAATCATCTTTAAACTTATTTACAAAGTCAATTAGGAAAGAATATGTCAACATCGAATTGATCTAAAGGGGACAGAGTCCTAACTACCTAGACTATATACAAGAGACATGAACTACGAAAATAATGGGATAAAAAAACACTAATCTAAAATTTGACATTATCAGACAACCCACATACAGTCCTAGTGTCAAATGCCACAGTAACCATGGCTCCTCTGCTTGGAACTTCTGTCTGTTGCAGTTAGAAATCGGGAGCCAGGATGAATGAGAGCTGTGAGAATCATTAGACCACAGAGACAGACACTGTACATACCAGACATACAGTGCTGGGTTGCCACTCAGAAGTAAACAATTCCCAGGAATATGTGGGCTCCTTGGTTCAATTCCAGCACCACACAAAAAAAATAAAAATAACTAAAAAGTATTTCAGGCTAGGGTCTGGCTCAGTGCTAGGGCATTTGTTTAGCATAAGGCCCTGGGTTTCATTTCTAGTCCTGCAAAAAAAAGAAGAAGGGAAAAAAAAGAGAAGAAAATATATCAGACATATGAACCATACATATGAACAGCTTAGGGTCATTTATACCCCACAACTCCTGACAGTCAAGGAGAACATCATGAAATCATTCCAAGAGAAGATAATAAATTCTCACTCAAACTAAAATGAAAGGGTTGTTTGAGAAGGTGAACCTGTTTATTGAAGTTTAGAAATGCCTGTTACATTTCTGTACATGAGGGTAAGCTTGCTTTTATTGACACTAATGGATAATCCATACTTAACCTAGAAATGAAACCTCTATAGAAATGATTACTCCATCCTTTAATACCTGTAAATACAACAGGTTTCATTACATAACTACGGTCAGTGTAGTGGGGACATGTGAAAACTCGATGGAGATGCTTCTGTATGTTCTCTGTGGGCAATAGACCCACACTAAAAGGGCACCAGAACACAGTGGGCAACTCAGAAAAACGCTGTGTGTGGATGGATGTATGGCCAGGGTGGATCTGTGAATGTCTGTAAAATCGCCCTCTAACTTTGCTCTCCAGAAAGCCAATCAGAGGTTCTGCTTTCATCTGTACACATGCAGCTCTGTGGAAGGTGTCACCAAACAGGCTATCGACACCCTCCAGGCTTTTCCAAATCCCTCCCTTTCCTTGCTCTTCAGAATATCCCTGAGCTGCGGCTAGCCCCAGGCACAGGTAGCTTAGCAAAGTGAGTGTCTTTTTTGCTCACTAGTGCAAAAACAAGACTAAGAGGGCATGTGGACAGAAGAGAATGAAGGTCCCAGTAAACCTGTCACTGAATAAAGAGCAGCTCTCTGTCCCCTGCACAGAGCCTTAAACATGTAAGCCCTCTTTGACCCCTCCCCTCTTCCTCCTCAGGATTCTTCCTGAAATCCTCACTTGCCTTCCTCTTGTCCACCACACAGTCAGCCCTCCTTAATCCACACATATGGTAATGCAGACCTTTGGACTCTCATCGTGAAACCTGGGCCCACCAGGAATCCCCACTCCACACTTTAGTCACCTGACAGTGCTTGGCTTTAGCAACAGATCTCAGTGCAAGCTGGACAGGTCAGACACCAGATCTTGACCCTGTCCATCAGATAAGTGATCTCGGGCAACTAATTTACTCTGCAAACCTCACAGTGTTCACACACACACACACACACACACATACATATGCATATTGACATGGGCCCAATACTGTGAATAATCCAGATAACTCGAGGCTTATCCATAGCCTTCCGTTCAGCCTCACTCCACAGGCTCTTTCCCCGGACAGGTGAACACTTGCACATAGGGTGTTGGTGTTCATTTCACATACACATAGGGTGTTGGTGCTCATTTTTCCCTAATTTTCACATACACTTTCTTCTTCCAGTTCCTCCCCACCAAGAAACTTCCCCCATTGAGGCTCTCATTCCGCCCACATGTCCAGATCAAGTCTTGGCCTTTTCCATCAAGTCCTATGAGGCCTAACTTTGCTTCTCTAGCTAGAAGTCCACCATGGTTCCTATCCAAGCATCCTGGTCTTGATTATGCAATTACATACCACATAACTGTTCCAGCGGTGGGGGCTGCACATGACATTGATGTCACAAGATAGCAACAGAACTTAGAAGTTCCTCTCCCTATCATGGCATCACAGTACACATGCATCACAGCATTTGGTGACACCACATACATGCCACTTGTATAAGTGCGACTAGGTCATGTATTGGACATCCCATTTGATGATGTAAATGACCATGCTAGTGGCTTGTGTTTCCTGCACTATACTTTTTATCAGTATTTTTTTAATAGAACTGTAATACGACACATTTTGTCACCTTGGCAGCAGCCTCCATCTGACTGCATCAAAAGGACAGGTCAAACCAGGACTCATTCTGAAGGCCTGTAATCACAGCTACTTTAAGGCAGGGGCATACCAAATTTATTTGAGCCCTGCCTAGGCTACAGAGCAAGTCAAGGCCAGCCTGGGCAACCCTGTCTCAAAACAGAAAGTTAAAAGAGGGATGAGGATATGTAGCTTAGTGGTAGAGCACTCCCCAGTATGTGTGAAGCCTTAGATTCAATCCCCACTAAAAGCAAAACAAAACAAAACAAAACAAACAGCCATGTCTAAGTGATTCAGGTTTGACCATAGGATGTTTCCAACAATGACAAAGGGGCTTAACAAGGAGGTTCTCTAAATATGTCCCTGGTGTTAAGTGGTGCATTACTGTATTTGAAACTTTTTTCCTCTCAAACATTCTTAAGTTGCTCAAGGGTAGAAGAGGCTTTGTTGGCTCCAATGTTCATGGGCTATGGGAAGTGAAGGAGGAGGGCTGAGTACTCTTAGGAAGGCTGAATATGCTCAAGAACATGATATACCTAAAGAAATTGTCTTTATGAGACCCAACACTGTGTACAGTGAAAATGGCCAATATCATAAACCTTTCACTGTACGTGGAAATTTACATAGGCTACCCATCATTTAACAAGGCTTTAACTGTGAGAAAGGAGCAGAATGAACCTACCATTTCTCCCTTGTCCTTTGAGTACTCTATCCCTGGTCTTTCTTTTTTTTTTTTTTTTTTTTTTTTTTTTTTTTTTTATGCTGAGCCTCGAGACACTGTCATTTTTCTGTTCCCTTTTGCAGTTTTTTTTTATTATATTATTGCGTTCTCTCATGTTTTTCCAGGGCCAGAGGAGAAGAATGAGAAGCAAGCAAGGTCCTTTGTCATATGACAGAATGGAAATACAAAGGGAAACAAAACGTAGCCCTGGTTGGCGTCTCCCTTAAGCCAGCTCTGCAAATTAAAAGGAAGCTGGTGGGAGAATGAAGTCTTTACATGAACTGCATTTTCTGACCCAACAAAGGAAGACCATGACATTTGTTAAGTGGTGAAAGGGACTATTAGTCTAGAGCCACATTATCCTGACCTACAACGAACCTTATTTTGAAAAGTTTTCTATTCTTTCAAGCTCAGACGGAATTGGTTCAAAGAAAGAACAGTTTAGTTGATCAGCTCTATTGTTTCCCTGGAAGCCTTAGGAAGTCCTCTCCCCTCCTTGTGCCATTATGAACACAGAGCCTCATGTCTACCTTCTCCCAAGATTGTACTGTTTCCTATGTCACATGTGAGAAACGAAGTGGACCTGCAGGCCGATTTTTAGAATATGTGTCAGTGTAACTATCATCAGAAGTGAACATCATTAAGGGTTTTAGTCCTTCAGCAAACTCTGCTGATACCTGTTGAATCTAGAATGCACTTCCCACCGCTGCCAGTCCCAAGATGCAGTCCTTTCTCCTAGATTATCACAGCAGTCCTGGTAGGCAGATTCCTTTCCTCTTTCCTTGTCTCTTCACCAAGCCCATTATCTGTATAATAGTAGAGTGTTGAAGCAAGCAGCCTGTGGGGTCTGACACTATTCTACTTCATACTATCATCATTGAAACCTCTGTTTCCTCATTTGGAAAATAGGAGTTATTACTGTTCCCATTATAATTACTTTCTATTAAAGCAAAAAGAGATTATACATGGTAAGTACTTGGCACAGCTCAGTAATGTGTAACATTATTATTATTATTACTATTATTATTATTATTATTATTTAGTCTTTTTGGAGTGGGGTCTCCTTTAGCCCAGCTGGCCTGGAACTCACTATATGACCAGGCTGGCCTTGACCACAGAGATCTGCCTGCCTCTGCCTCCTGAGAAATTGGGATTAAAGATGTGTGCCACTCCACCTAGCTAAACATTTTATCATTAAATTATAGTGTAAGAGGTGGTGAAGTTTGACCTGATGGAAGGTCTGTAGTAACATATAGGAAAAATATCTAGATCCCATGCATAGAAACAGACATCCTGCTGTGGTGTAGGCCAGGGGTGGAACATTTCCCTTCCTTAAGTAGGAACCCGGATTTGATCCCAATAATGCAGGATATAAACAAACAAACCAAAACAAACCAAAGTTTGATAACACTCTTGTCAAAGATTTTCATGGCATCAAAGCCAAGATGAGCCCAGAAGAAGAGGCATGGCGGTGGTGGCCACGCTTTAATCTCTGCACTTGGGGAGGCAGATGCAGGGCGATCTTTGTGAGTTCAAGCCAGCCTGGTCTTAGAAGAGGTGTTAAGGACAGCTGGGGCTACAGGGAGACCCTGTCTTTGAAAAGACCNAAAAAAAAAAAAAAAAAAAAAAAAAAAGAAAGACCAGGGATACGAGTACTCAAAGGACAAGGGAGAAATGGTAGGTTCATTCTGCTCCTTTCTCACAGTTAAAGCCTTGTTAAATGATGGGTAGCCTATGTAAATTTCCACGTACAGTGAAAGGTTTATGATATTGGCCATTTTCACTGTACACAGTGTTGGGTCTCATAAAGACAATTTCTTTAGGTATATCATGTTCTTGAGCATATTCAGCCTTCCTAAGAGTACTCAGCCCTCCTCCTTCACTTCCCATAGCCCATGAACATTGGAGCCAACAAAGCCTCTTCTACCCTTGAGCAACTTAAGAATGTTTGAGAGGAAAAAAGTTTCAAATACAGTAATGCACCACTTAACACCAGGGACATATTTAGAGAACCTCCTTGTTAAGCCCCTTTGTCATTGTTGGAAACATCCTATGGTCAAACCTGAATCACTTAGACTGGCTGTTTGTTTTGTTTTGTTTTGTTTGCTTTTAGTGGGGATTGAATCTAAGGCTTCACACATACTGGGGAGTGCTCTACCACTAAGCTACATATCCTCATCCTTCTTTTAACTTTCTGTTTTGAGACAGGGTTGCCCAGGCTGGCCTTGACTTGCTCTGTAGCCTAGGCAGGGTCAAATAAATTTGGTTGCCCCTGCCTTAAAGTAGCTGTGATTACAGGCCTTCAGAATGAGTCCTGGTTTGACCTGTCCTTTTGATGCAGTCAGATGGAGGCTGCTGCCAAGGTGACAAAATGTGTCGTATTACAGTTCTATTAAAAAATACTGATAAAAAGTATAGTGCAGGAAACACAAGCCACTAGCATGGTCATTTACATCATCAAATGGGATGTCCAATACATGACCTAGTCGCACTTATACAAGTGGCATGTATGTGGTGTCACCAAATGCTGTGATGCATGTGTACTGTGATGCCATGATAGGGAGAGGAACTTCTAAGTTCTGTTGCTATCTTGTGGCATCAATGTCATGTGCAGCCCCCACCGCTGGAACAGTTATGTGGTATGTAATTGCATAATCAAGACCAGGATGCTTGGATAGGAACCATGGTGGACTTCTAGCTAGAGAAGCAAAGTTAGGCCTCATAGGACTTGATGGAAAAGGCCAAGACTTGATCTGGACATGTGGGCGAAATGAGAGCCTCAATGGGGGAAGTTTCTTGGTGGGGAGGAACTGGAAGAAGAAAGTGTATGTTGAAAATTAGGGAAAAAAACTGAGCACCAACACCCTATGACTGTATGTGAAATGAAACACCCAACACCCCTATGTGCAAGTGTTCACCTGTCGGGGAACAGAGCCTGTGGAGTGAGGCTGAACGAAGGCTATGGATAAGCTCGAGTTATCTGGATTATTACAGTATTGGGCCCATGTCACTATGCCTATGTATGTGCTGTGTGTTGTGTGTGTGTGTGTGTGTGTGTGTGGTGTGTGAACTGTGAGGTTTGCAGAGTAAATTAGTTGCCCGAGATCACTTATCTGATGGACAGGGTCAAGATCTGGTGTCTGATCTGTCCAGCTTGCACTGAGATCTGTTGCTAAAGCCAAGCACTGTCAGGTGACTAAAGTGTGGAGTGGGGATTCCTGGTGGGCCCAGGTTTCACGATGAGAGTCCAAAGGTCTGCATTACCATATGTGTGGATTATAGGAGGCTGACTGTGTGTGTGGAGAAGAGGAAATGGCAAGTGCGATTTTCAGGAAAAATATCCTGGAGGAGGGAAGAGGGGGGGGTCAGCGGTAACCGAGGGCTTACAGTTTAACCGGCTCTGTGCAGGGGGACAGAGAGGCTTGCTCTTTATTCAGTGCACAGGTTTACTGGGACCTTCCATTCTCTTCTGTCCACCACTGCCCTCTTAGTCTTGTTTTTGCACTAGTGAGCAAAAAAGACACTCACTTTGCTAAGCTACCTGTGCCTGGGGCTAGCCGCAGCTCAGGGATATTCTGAAGAGCAAGGAAAGGGAGGATTTGGAAAAGCCTGGAGGGTGTCGATAGCCTGTTTGGTGACACCTTCCACAGAGCTGCATGTGTACAGATGAAAGCAGAACCTCTGATTGGCTTTCTGGAGAGCAAAGTTAGAGGGCGATTTTACAGACATTCACAGATCCACCCTGGCCATACATCCATCCACACACAGCGTTTTTCTGAGTTGCCCACTTGTGTTCTTGGTGCCAACTTTTTAGTGTGGGTCTATTGCCCACAGAGAACATACAGAAGCATCTCCATCGAGTTTTCACATGTCCCCACTACACTGACCGTAGTTATGTAATGAAACCTGTTGTATTTACAGGTATTAAAGGATGGAGTAATCATTTCTATAGAGGTTTCATTTCTAGGTTAAGTATGGATTATCCATTAGTGTCAATAAAAGCAAGCTTACCCTCATGTACAGAAATGTAGCAGGCATTTCTAAACTTCAATAAACAGGTTCACCTTCTCAAACAACCCTTTCATTTTAGTTTGAGTGAGAATTTATTATCTTCTCTTGGAATGATTTCATGATGTTCTCCTTGACTGTCAGGAGTTGTGGGGTATAAATGACCCTAAGCTGTTCATATGTATGGTTCATATGTCTGATATATTTTCTTCTTTTTTTTTTTTCCCTTCTTCTTTTTTTTGCAGGACTAGAAATGAAACCCAGGGCCTTATGCTAAACAAATGCCCTAGCACTGAGCCAGACCCTAGCCTGAAATACTTTTTAGTTATTTTTATATTTTTTTGTGTGGGTGCTGGAATTGAACCAAGGAGCCCACATATTCCTGGGAATTGTTTACTTCTGAGTGGCAACCCAGCACTGTATGTCTGGTATGTACAGTGTCTGTCTCTGTGGTCTAATGATTCTCACAGCTCTCATTCATCCTGGCTCCCGATTTCTAACTGCAACAGACAGAAGTTCCAAGCAGAGGAGCCATGGTTACTGTGGCATTTGACACTAGGACTGTATGTGGGTTGTCTGATAATGTAAAATTTTAGATTAGTGTTTTTTTATCCCATTATTTTCGTAGTTCATGTCTCTTGTATATAGTCTAGGTAGTTAGGACTCTGTCCCCTTTAGATCAATTCGATGTTGACATATTCTTTCCTAATTGTACATTGTAAATAAGTTTTAAAAGATGATTTACTTTTTATTGATGTGTGTGTGTCTATGTGTGCGGATGCATACATGTGTGGGTGACTTGAGGCCAGAAGAGTGATTGTCGATTCCCTGGGAGCTGGAATTGATCAGGCATGTTGTGAGCTGCCCATGTAGTTGCTGGGAACCCACTTGAGTTTTCTAAACAAGAGCAGCCATGCTCTTAATGTGCTGAGCCATCTCTCCAGCCCCTCTGTGTGGCCTTCGTTTGAGCTCTTGATGCTAATATCCCCTAGTAAGTGAAGGAATGAGACTTCTAGACTCCAGGAGAACATTCGTTAAGTACAGTAAATAGTCTGCTTAAGGGGACAGGGTTGGGGGGGGAACTGAACTCTTAATGCTTGGTCACCGCAATGTTCCCGTAAGCACTGCACCACTATGAATTTCACTCTTTCCAAACCACTGAGTGCTATCATCCCTATTTTTCCCATAGAATAAGAGGCTATAAAAACCCTGTGAAGTAGAGTATTCTGAACAGTCAGTTGTAGTCTAGAGTTGGTATCCCTTTGCCATGCAAACACTGTTAAACTCCTTCCCCACCCTTCTTCCAGATGACTCATCAGGGTTGTCCAGCTTCTAGGGAGGAAACAAAATAATGACTGGCAGCCTCAGTCAGACCGAGGAGATTGTTCCATACAGGTCATTGATGGTCGCTGCTTTGTATCAGAGAGGCTGTCAGACAGCAGCAGTCTGTCAAGTCACCTGGAAGGCCTTTGGCCCTTTGGCCATGTTTAACAGCTGTCTGCCACTGAAGCTACTCTCTTGTTTCCATAGACCCCGCTCACTCTTTCACTCAATGAGCCCTGAAACAATAGCCCACTGGCTATAGAAGAAAGGCTGATGCCTGCTGGCTATTCTTCCCTTTGCTCTGTACAGCACAGAATTTGCTCTCCTCCCATTCCTGGAAATTTATCATGTATCAGAGCGGGATAAAAAGAACTTTAGTTATAAAGGGCTTCTATACAGCCCATAATTTCCCATCTATTGTTTTTGTACGAGCAATTCCTGGTTGACCAAATGATGCAAATGTATTTATCATTGATCTTTGGGTCCTTTAAGTTTCCTCCCTTAAATGGAGATTTCTTTTTTTTTTTTTTTTTTTTTTTGGATTTTGGGACAGGGTTTCCCTTTTAGTCCAGCTTGGCCTGGCGCTTACTTCTGTAGACCAGGCTGGCCTTGACTCAAAGAGATCCATGGCCTCTCCGTCCCAAGTGCTAGGATTAAAGGCATGGCACATCATGCCCAGCCTGCAGAATTTCTTATATACCTACAAGGAGTTCTATCATGGACTAAAGCAAGGTGCTAAAGAAGTCAAATTATAAAAATTGTCACTGTTTCTGGCGGGCTGGAGATGATGTGTCTTTAGCGGTTACGCAGCGCTGACCGCTCTTACAGAGGACCTGGGTTTCGATCCCCAGCACCCACATGGCGGCTTGGTAACCGTCTGAAACTCCAATTCCAGGAGAACTCAGTTTCAGGGGAATCCGACACCTCTCTGACCTCCGCGGCATTGCACGACACGCGGTGCACCAAATTGCATGCAGACAGACATTCATACACCATATGAAATAAATAAAAATATACATAAATAATTGTCAATGTCTAGGAAAGGAGGATAAAGAAGTTTCTTATGTTACAAGCTTTTGCTGCTCCTGAAAGGTAAAGTCATTTAGGACTGCATTATAAATCTTTGTTACAGTTAGGTCCTACAGAGATGTTTGATGCCTGTAGCAGTCTGAGGTTCTTTCTTCCTTTAATGTTTAGTTGGGCCAACTTTTCTGCATTAAATTTACTCAAGCAAGTTTATCATTTCCTGTATGTTGTTCATTTGGGAGAGCTAACTTAATCTCTTATAGTTAGCAATTACTCCTAAATAGTAAATTACGAGCTGACTGTTATTAGATAGTAATCTCTTAACTAAATGCGTATAGTGCCCTTCTTTATATTGACAATATAGCATAGGAAATGTGAAAGGTAATTCTCTATTCAGAGCCAAAATAATATCAAAGTCTATATAATGGTGTTCATTGAAAAGTAAAAATATATTACTACAGGGAAGACTCTGCTATCAGAAATGAGATATTGCCTAGGAGATGTTGGCCAGGTGATCCAAGCCCCCAAAAAGATAAGGCTTTTTGCCAGAAAAACTGGGATACCTGGCAAGAAGGAAGAGCCGCGAGTAAGGCGCCTGCTGTCAAAGACTGGTGTAGCAGGTGGAAAGATATATCGAGACCACAACCCACAAGTGTACAGATGGCCTCTGGAAGCAGTCAGGAGTTACCAAAGGCCACTTAACAACAAAGCACAATATTGGGTCTCTTTGAGTCAAGCACGACTCCTCCACAACATAGCTACACTCACTCATCTGCCTGGAAATTTATGTGCGCAGTGGCAGCCAATGTCTGTATATCCCAAATCTACTTGTCTTATGGAGGAAATAATTCAGTGGTGATCACAAGCTTAAGTCCTCTAGGGTTAGGAGATGTTATAAGCCACGTAAGAACTTGTTAACGCGTTTACAGAAAAGCTATAGTCCGATGGATTAGCATACATCCAAACATTCTGTATCTCTATACCAATGTCACCTACCATAATATATTAGTAGCTGTTTAAATGCCTATTATACTAACTGCTCTATTGCTACTATCAGTAGGAGTATAAGTAAGGTTATTTCACGGATCTAAACTGCCAACCCATGAAAAAACAGCATGAACCGATCAGATCCAAAACAGACATCTCCAGAAAAAGAAAGTAGTAGACTGTTCAGGCTCTTCTTGCCCACTTGTGTCCTTTTCTAAGCCTAGGAACAATCTGGGAAAGGGAGCATGGTATTAGAATGTAAGGGGCTGGGATTGGGGTGAACTACGAAACACTACAGAAACATAGACTGGACCTCTTATTTGATCAACATGGACTAGAAGCATATAAAGCTCTCTCCCGCTGGGACAATGGGGGGGCTTGCAGGTTGGTATAATTTGGGCATAGCTTTTGCAAATTGGCTTTACATGAGGGATGCCTGATGTATTCATTACTTATGACCTATTATTAAAAAAAATAAAAAATTTAACAAAAGTAAATAAGAAAAATAAAAAATTGGCATGATTTTTTGGACTACTGGGCTGTACATGGAGGCCAATGCAGGGGAGTTCAATGACAGGAACGTGTGCCTTCACTGGACTTCATTTGGGGGACTATGGGCAGGAAAGACCCCAATGTGGAGCAAAAGGCAGGCATTGATGGTTGTTTGGAATTGCCAAGGAGAAACCTTCAGACAGCACTTCCTTAAGAAAAAAACATGAAATCTTTTAGGAAAAAAAAATCCTCCAATTCACATTGCTATGTGTTTGTATATATTTATGTATATATATATATATACACACTATTTTATTATATATACAAAAAAAAAAAAAATAATTGCCATACAATTGGAGAAGAACAACAAAGAACTGAAAAAAAAGTTGGAAACCCAGAGAAAAGATGCAGACACTTATGGCAGATGCATGATCTGGGGTGGGGGGAAGGGATATGGGGGAATGCCTGAACTGAATATAAAAATGATTTATTAAATACACAAACATGCAATTAAAATTGGCATGGGAAGACATGGCATGGCATCTTTTCATGGCATTGTATATTTGTAGTTAGATCTTGCACAATGGATAGATAGATGTTTTCTGTTCAGCATTCTGTCTTTGAGTCTGTCACTTGGTATTTATTTCTGGACACAAGGGAGAAATGTTTCCTTCCTTTTTAGCCTCTTCCTTATCTGTCCATTGTAGCCTACAAACCCCCCAGCTTGAGAGTTATGTCTGCACACATGCACAGGAACACTTGAGAGGGATTCTGGTATTGAGTTCCCATCTCGTGGTCTGTTTGAGCTTTGCGTCTACTATTCTTCCTCCCTCATGTCTTTCTGGTACTGAGTACCCATCTCGTGGTCTGTTTGAGCTTTGCGTCTACTCTTCTTCCTCCCTCGTTACCACCAGATCCAGCTTTCTCTCTTCCAGGTAGGTGTACACACACTGAACAAACCATACAGATATAAATATAGCACATGCACACATTAAAGTATGGTGTACATGTTATAAGGATGACATCCTAGAGGTAGTAGGTCTTAGGTGTATAGTGCGATGGTTGATGTACTACATACACCACTCTCCTTGGACTCCTCATACCTTTTGTCTTGGTGTTTCTGGATTTTTGAGTTAGAAATGATCAGATATTTGAATCAATTCTTCATTTACCAAAGTTTACGGATATGTGATTCTTCATTTCTACACAATAGGAAACTGAAGTTAGGAAGAGTTCAGCAAATCGGTAATTCTTAATAATTCATTCATTAGAGCAGTTTTAACCCTATCTTAAAGAGCAACTTTAGTTTTTAGTGATTAGTATAAAATGTGCCTAATAACCTTTTTTGGATTCAAGATTTTTTTTTTGGTATTTTGAAGACAGGGTCTCCTTGTAACCCCAGGCTGTCCTGCAACTCAACTATGTCGACCCAGGCTGGCCCTTGAACTCCACGAAGATCTGCCCTGCATTTCTGCTCCCAGGCTGGGATTCAAAGGCGTGTGCCACACATGCCTGGCTTGGATACAATGACTTTTTAAATTAATTAAAATTTATGTGGTTATGGAGTGATTGCTTGCATGTATGTAAATGCCCCATGTCATGCAATCCCTCGGAAGTCAGAAGAAGGATTCCTGGAACTGGAGTTATAGATGGGTTGTTAGCTGCCATCGTAAGAGCAGCCCAGTGCTCTTAGTCGCTGACCCTTTTCTCCAGCCCTGGCCATGAATCTTTTTTTTTTTTTTTTAAAAATGATAAACAATAGAATATATTAACAGCTGAATAAACCTAAATTTATCAGTGGGGAAGATCACGAAATTATAAACAGTGGGTCCCTGAAATTCTAAATGAAAATTGGTGGATTTACATCAAGTGCAATGGACAATTCTGGTTTCTTGAGAAGGAATTCCAGGCTGTTATTTTAAAAATTAATCCAGGTGTGAGAAGAATGGCCTAGCGGTTGGGAGCGCTGCTGCTCTTGCAGAGGACCTGGTTCGATACCCAGCACCCACATGAGCGTTCAATGAGACCGTCTGTAACTCCAATTCCAGGAGAACTCCAGTTCCAGAGCAATCGACACCCTCTTCTGAACCTCCGTGGCATGCACAACATCAGGTGCACAAACTACATGCCGTCAAGTACATTTAATCCAATAAAAAAATAAAAAAATAAAATTTTCATTTTTTATTTTTTTATTTGTGTATATGCATGTGTCTATGTTAGTGTATGGCACATATGTGTGAGTTTTTGCAGAGGCCAGAAGAGGCAATTAGATCCCTTAACTGGGTAACTGATGGGTATTAGGCTGCTGCTGTGTGGGTGTGGGGTCCTCTGGAAGAGCAGCTAGCGCTCTTACCCACTGAGCCATACGTCCAGCCATCAGGTGTTATTTTTATTTGCTCTTTGAAGATGAAAGACCTGCTTTTTGTCAGTTGTAGAATCTATTACAAAAATTGGCACCTTTACTGGCTGTTTATTGATATGAATGTCTCTGAAAGAGGAGCCAAGGCAAGCTCCAGTCAGGCGTGGTACCCCATGACCTTCAGGCTTGGTCGAACGAAGGCAATCCCTAAAGAAATGGACAACTGAAGACTTTGTTTCAAAAAAAAGGAAATGTGAATGAGAAGTTTCTGAATTATTTGCAATACTATTTTACCATACATTATAGTGTCCACTTGGTGGTGGTGGTGACTGTTTGAAATGTCCATTGTTGGGGAGCTGAGAGGCTAGAGGGAGTTGTAAGTTCAGTTAGGCCACCCGTTCTACACAAGAGACCTTGTCTCAAAAATCCAGAAAAAACCTTTATATTCAAGCACTTCCTTAAAAGGTCACCTAGGGTCAGTCTACCCATGCTACCATGCTACCGAGATCTCACAGGAAGACAACCCCTTTCCACAGGCTTCCATGGAGGGCAGACTGCCCATTTTCCTAGCTGCTTAGGCTTCTGAGCCTATCTGTCAGGCTGGTTCAATTCCTGTAGGATTCTCAGATGTGAAAGGCAGTCAGCAGCTTTTCTGGGCATGACAAGTTTCATTTCAGGGAGTCCAGCTTATAATTTCCAAGCAGACTGGCTGCTCTTCTGGGACGGATCAGGTTTCAATAGCTTTTCAAGTACTGGTTCATTGAATACATTCAGCAGTCATAGGGCTGCCTGGACCAGCAGGCAAGGGCAGGAAGAGTTCCCAAACCCTTAAAGGAAAAACATGTTTAATAGTTTTCCAAAAGCATTCTAAATACACTTAAAATTCAGTCTAAAAGTAACTTAACGGTCTCATCATAATTGTACATATTTTTGGAGAATGATGTGACCTTCTGACATGTGTGCAGAGCATGTAAGAATCAGATCACGGGAATCGGCACATCTGTCACTGAGAACGCTCATATTTTGGGGGAGGGTTGCTGGGGGCATTTAAAATGCTCTCTAACAGCTGTTTTTCAAATGTAGAAAAAAAAACAAAAAAAGAAAAAAAAAAAAAAAAAAAAAAAAAAAAAAAAAAAAAAAAAACAATTAACTTTAATTATTTTTAACCACGGTAATTTTACTGCCTCTGGGATTTAGAAGCACGTCTACTCCTGTAACACAGTGCAGCTCGCACATTAAAGGCATCCTCCCTCCCTCACCCTCTGGGACTTTTCCCAGGCTCAGGAAACCACTATTTGACTCTCTACTTCTATGAGGTCAACTTTTTGGTTCCACATGTTAGTGAAAACATGTGCATTTGTTTTTCTGTGCTTGACTAACACGTCAGAGAACACAGTGTTCTCTGGTTCCATTCATGTTGCTGCAAATGACAAGAATGGTGTTCTTTTTCTGGCTGAATGCTATTCTACTGTATAGACATGTCACAGTCAGGTATTAATGGAGAATCAAGTTGATTTCATGTCTTGGCTATTGTGAAACATGATGTAGCAAATTACAGATATGTTCTCACAGTGTTTTATTCTACACGTTCAGGTATGGTCTTGGGAAGGAGACATTTCTGGAACATGGATGAAAGATAAGGATGAACACTCCTTGCCATCACTGGGAGTGTGTTTATGTTGACTTGGGGGAAAATATTGGAGTTCTTGCTCTTCATCTAACTCCAAATTTTTTATTTCCTCTTCCCCTCCAGTTTCCAAGATGATCAGGTTTTGGAATTTTAGCTAGGTATTAAACAAAAGAGGTTAAGGTTTTTCTACATCCTATGCCTGTTCTTACTCAAACACACATTGCATACACATGAAACACATATACACTGACTCTATGAATAAAAAGTTTTAGATTAGTCCAACATTAGTCCAATGTTTCCGCAAGGCAAGGATTGTGCTGGATTACGTCAGTTGTCAACTTGAGTAGCTGGGAAGCAGGAACCTCAGTTCAGGCATTTCCTCCATCAGATTGACCTGTAGTCATTGTCCTGTGAGGCATTTTCTTATTGCTAATTGATGTGGGAGGGCTCAGCTCAGATGGTCAGAGGTTGTTCAAGAAGGTAGGCTGAGCACAGGCCCAATGAGGAAGCCAGTAAGCAGCATCCCATGCTTCAGGTCCTGCTTCCAGGTTACCCCTTTGAGCTCCTTCCTGACCTCCCTCAGTGTTAGATTGTGAGCCGGGAGGTGTCAGGTGCAATAAGCCTTTTGTCAATGTTTTATCACAGCAATAGAAAGTAACTTGAAAGGCAAACTTTCTGGAATGTTCAGTTTCTAAAATATGATCTGGGCCCAGATAATCAGTTACTCTAGGTTGAAATTACAGAGCTGTGATTCAATAGATACCTATTCTTTTTTAAAATTTACTGATGACGACGACGATGATGATCATGACTGGAGGCCAGAAGACTACTTTCAAGAGTCAGTTATCTCCTTCCACCATGGCTTCTAGTGACTCAACTCACGCTGCCGCTGCCAGGCTTGCACAACAAAGCATCCATCTTTATGCACCGAAAGGGGAAAAAAAAAACCTCTCGCTGGGCCCAATAAATAATTTATTAACAACTTCCTGTACACTGGATTGGGATTTCAATTCAATATGTTAATTATATATGATATGATATTTCCTCCCTGAGTTTTCTTGCTAACATGTAATGGATTTACTCCAACACTTTTAAATAAGATGTAAATGCATAGAATTTCACAGAAGAATGGTCTTTGTAAAAATAAGAAATAAATATGCACTCAAAGTGCAAGCTATGTATCTTACCTGTTAAGATTACTCTGTTATATATAACTCTATGACATGCTTTTATTGTAATGTAACATGTCAAACTCAGGTATAGTGATGCACCAGTGTATGCTCAGCACTTGGGAGGCTGAAGGAAAAGGATTATGGGTTCAAAGCCAGCCAGGGCGTGTTCTAGTGACACAACTGTTTGCAATATTATATTAATGTATCAAAACAAATATTATGATATTTTTGCATTCTATATAAAAATGTTTGTACTATAATTTATAATAAAAATTGCAGATAATAGTGATTTAATACATTAAGGCTATTACTGGCCCTGTGGCTTGGAGTAGATCAATCTTAATGCTTGTTTTATGAGTGAGGATACCCACAATATTTCCTATGAGAAAAGTGAATTGACATATTTAAAATTTATTTTTCATTTATTTTTATTTTAATGTGTATGAGTATATTGCCTGCATGGTATGTACGGTGTGCACCCATGTTGTGGGCAGTGCCCACGGAGGACAGAGATTGATGTTGGAGCCCCTGGAACCTGGAGCTACAGATGGTTTGTTAGCTACTATGTAAGGTGTGGGGATTTGAATGCCTGGTCCTTTTTACAGGAGTAGCCAGCACTCTTAATTGCTGAGGCATCCCAGGA
Source organism: Rhizomys pruinosus (assembly GCA_009823505.1). Taxonomy (NCBI): domain Eukaryota; kingdom Metazoa; phylum Chordata; class Mammalia; order Rodentia; family Spalacidae; genus Rhizomys; species Rhizomys pruinosus. The sequence continues at coordinate 1,239,002 of VZQC01006291.1, read as the reverse complement.
CATATTAATGACCTGTATTGTGACATATTTAAAAGGACCTGTGTATCCTTAAAGAAACTGGGGTAGTTGTCATATGGGGTAAAAAACTCCAGCAGAGAGGAAGCTGCACTCACTCAGTGAGTGCTCTGCTGGTGTTAAGATCCCGGTGTCTTCAGTGGTAACAGTGCATTGACTCCGATGTCCTACGGTTTCTTTCCTGTGGTGACTCTCTCTTGCTTGTCCTTTATTTGTCACAATTGACAGTGTGACCAACATCATACATGGGTGAGTTAGGATAATATTTAATACAAATGAAAGCTAACCCTACAGTGTTTCGAGACCACCAGTGAGCAAATGAAAGATGACTCTTTTGTTTGCTGCATGCAAGATAGTGTTATGTGTTGGTTTCTTTTAATTTAACTGATTATGAAATGATAATAAGCAGGTAATTTCCCCTGGGGGTGGAAAAATTTGGCCTGACTTCAGATGCTTTGAGATCCAGAAGAAGAGAGCCAGTTCAGCCTGAATAGGGTGTAGAACAGCTTGTCAATTGGTTGTCTGAGCTCCCTGGAGACTCGTTCCGATAAGGTAATTTCGAATTATAAATCTGGGAGAATGTTTGGACAGGCCGAGGGCCAGTTGTTTTAGCAACTGCTACTGTAAATCCTTCATTCCCCATAGCTTTCTCTTTCCTTATAGACCTTCCTCTGCAAGAGTAAAGTGACAGCCATGGGGCTGTAAACACAGAAAATTAGGTTCTTGGGCCTAGTGGAGTGTATCCCCCGCCCGAGACATTTATCTTTATATTTCCCACTATTTCATCTGTACACCAGTCCTCTCAAAGGCCATGGAAAGGCATTTTTTAAAATAAACAAAAAGCATACCCAAAGCAATCAGGAAGAGATGGTGTTTTCCTGGTATCCACAGTCCAGTCGCAAAGTTAACCATGTCTGCTCAGATACAGCTATATTAGAAATGGTGCTTATAAACAATTCAAGATGGAAAGAGAGAAAGACATGGCGTTCTTTAGAGGAGGGTGGAAGGGGAATTTGCTTAGGAGGTTCTAATGGACTTCTAGCATTGCACCCAGAGTAACTTCTGCTGCATGTGCCTGACCCAAGACTCCATCAGGTATAGGTTGTTGCTTTATTAATCACCAGTGGATGCAGAAACAGCTCGCTGGTCATATTAGACTAGGAAATGGGAGACTGATAAGGAGATGCTTCCCCCAGCAGCATTGTAAGCACATTAATGGAAAATACAAATTCCAACAGAGGTGGGGCTGGCAGTTCATCAGGGAAAAGCTGCATTAATCACAGCTGTCAGGGCCAGGCCGGGGCTTCATATTTCTTTTTGTCAGGCAATTACTTCTTGTGTTGTGGCCCTTTCACTGGGGCTGTGTTTGGGGGACAAAGCTTCTTTGGTAGGCTTTGAGAGTGGAGGGCACTCACCAGCTCAGGAAGTTGCCCAGCTAAGTGCATAGACACTAAATGAATTAAAATTTACTGTGTTATAAGAAATTCACAAGTGGGAAGGGCAAGTAAGATGGCTGGGTCATCTCTGTATTGTAAGGTCTAACAATGAGCTCTATTCAAGTGCAGTTGCAGGCAGTCTTCAGTGGACTCATAAGTGGCACTTATGGGGGAGGGCTGTTAGGCAGATGTGGGGTTGGCATGCTAATCAACCCTAACAATTTTACATACTCTCAGTAGGTTTATGATACTGATGTCCGGACAACTCCAAAGTTTGTACCTGTGAAGCAGATCCCTTGAAGAAAGGAGTTCGGAGAATATGGTGAAGATGCAGGTCGATTAGGAGCACTGGCTTTGGGGTCTTCTTACAATCAGACATACACTCCTCTCAGACTTTGCCCAGAAGGGTTAAGTGCCATTGGTATTTTCTGGTAGTTTTAACCTTGGTCTGATGTTTTCAATGAGGAGATACCACTTTGAACTAGAATGATTCAGTCCTATTGTACATGTGTGTGTTTCTTGTGGTTGTGTGTATATGTACATGTTCATTTGTGTGCACATGTGTGTGTAGAGTGTACACACACACCACATGCATGTGGGGAACAGGGTTGATTGTCAGGTGTCGTTCCTAATGGCTCCTGCAGTTATTATTATTAATTATTAATTATTATTATTATTACTTTTTTGTCTTTTTGGAGACAGGGTCTTCTGTAGCCCCAGCTGATTCTGGAGACTTGCTCTGTAGACCAGGCTGGCCTTGAACTCACAAAAGATCCACCTCCTCTGGCCTCCAAGGGCTCAGGATAAAGGCGTGTGCCACCACGTCCAGCTCTCTGCATTATTTTTTGAGAGCAAGGTCTGTCACTGACTGATTGCACTAGGCGGGGCTGGCCAGTGAGCTCCTGCCGATCTTTCTTGTCTTTCCTTTCCCAGCGCTGAAATTAGAGACACACGTGGCAACTGGCTTCGATGTGGGTTTGTTTGCATGGCAAGCACTTGTACCTGCACTGAACCACCTCCTCATCTCCAAGAAAATCCAGCTTAAAAATGTTTATGAATAGAATGAAAAGATGTAGATGATTTATTGCTAAATGAAAAGTCTCACGGTATAAATATCTACGCTATGACTACAGCTTGTTTAAAATAAAAAGAGAAATCCCAAGAAGTTCTATATAGGAAAAAAAGCCCCCTCAGAAGGAAAAGCAAGCCATTGGCCTCTGGGGGGACTGTGGGTGGCTTCTGGGGGGACTGTGGGTGGCCTCTGGGGGGACTGTGGGTGGCCTCTGGGGGGACTGTGGATGTTACTTTTCCTCCTCTTCTGTCATGGAAATTTATAACTTTTCTATAATCAACATTTTCATCAGAATATATTACCTACACCATGAAAGAACTGAGCTTTATTAAAGCCATATTCAAGTTTAAGATTTAAGCTCAATAAGAAATGTGAAATTAGTTTGAAATATGAAAGAAACTCCTATTCATGGAAAGGAGTCACTAAATCTGAGTGAGGCAGGGAGATGCACTGTCTCATGGGTCACTTGAGTGCAGGATTACAGCTGCTCCCCACACACCGGGCTGCAAGGAGCTGTTTATTTGTTTATTTTTTTTTTTTTTTTTTCTTTGTTTTTTTTTTTTTGTTGCCTCTTCCTTGTCTGGCTCTTATTGCTATTTGAACTCTGATTCTTCAGTGGACTTGGAGACTTTTTGTAGTGTGTGTGTCTGTAATGTGTCCATTGGGTGTGCACCATCGTGCTGATGCATGCAGAAGCCAGAGCAGGACGCTCTGTGTCCTTCTCTATTGCTCTCACTTGTTGCCTTATATGCAGTCTCTTTAAACTGGAGCTCACCATTTTAGTGAGACTGACTTGCAAGATATTGGGCTCTGTTTGTGTCTGCCACCTAATGCTTGGGTTATTAATATCTGCAGTCATGACCAACTTTTTACTTGGGTGGTGAGGATTTGAATTCAGGACCCCAAGCTTGCACAACAAACACTCTTAATGGCTGATCCATCTTTCCAGCTCTGCCTTTGAATATTATGATGCCTTTTCTCCTGAGTTTAGAAGAAAATGAAGATTACTGTTCCTTTTTTGTTTAATTATGGTAAACAGAGAGTTTTAAGTGTAGAATGCAGTACTGTTAACTGTCATAGTACTGTAAACAGCACTCTGCTGTATCTGGTAGCAGCTCCCTGTTTCTTTCCATGGGCTCAGGCAACCAGCACATTACTATCTCTTTCTTTAAGCTTGTCTCTGTCACATTCTTGAAAGCCCTGTATTGGATGGGATGGACAACTGAGATGATGGCATATTTTTCCAATAGAAAGAGCTGTGAAGTCAGCTCTTTTATACCTGAACAACATTCATCTGAAGTGTGTGGTCTTCTTGCTGTCTCTACTCCCTCCAAGCTCAAACTCTATGAGTGTGTGCAGTCAGGATTTACTCCCTAACACCACTGAAACTTCATGCATCCAGCTCACCAATGAGTTCTGTCTTGCTAAATGTGTTGGCAGACTTAAATCCATGCAGTCTGCAATAGATCAGCACAAGAGTGCTCCTCCCTGGAAATTCTTTCTTCACTTGGCTCCAGTACAAAACTTTGTTTTCTTTCTGCCTCACTGTTTTTTTCCTCTGGTCTCCTTTGGTGCCTTCCTTGTCTGAGATGGGGTAAACGCTGTGGTGCCCTGGGTCTCAGCCTTGGTTCTCCTCTCCATTCTTCCCTCAGTGGCTCATTCTTCCTTGGTGCAAATATAGTCAGCATACTTGTGGAGCAATTCCATTTGAATTAGGGCTAGTTCTAAGCTAGCAATCCGTCAGGGCACAATGTGGAAGTCATGGGATTCCTCTGACTCCTCCCAAAGAGGGAGCAAGCAATGTGGCCCTGGCACATGATGTTAGGCAGAGTAGCAGTATACCAGTGGTTTGAGACTGGGGCTTGTGATTGGCTCTGGGGATGACATCATTTTTGCTTATAAAAGTTTATTGCAGGGGCGGAAAGATGGCCTAAGCAGTTAGAGCAAACTGTCAGCTGCTTACAGAGGACCCAGGTTCGATCCCCAGCACCACATGGCAGCTGAGAACCGTCTGAAACGCCAATTCCGGGAGAACTCCAGAATCCAGGGGAATTCCGCACCTCTTCTGACCTCTGCGGCATGGCACGACACAGGTGCACAAAACCTACATGCAGACAGTACAATTCATACGACATACAGAAATAAATAAAAATTAAACAAAAAGTTACTTGGCAGTGGGCAATAAAGTTAATTCTCTATTACCATCATCACAGAATTCCTGGTCCATTATTTTGTGCATGTATAGGCTGAAGCAGGCTGGATTTCAAGTGTTGGTTTGTTTAGTGGGTTGGATGGGGGTCTATCACACCACCAACCTGGTAATCTGATGTGGGGCTGGACAGAGAACTATCAGGTCACCAACCTAGTGAGTGAACTGTGAGTGGGTTTAGGCTGAAGAAAGACCATCAGCCATCAGCCTGAAATTGCCCGTCAGAGCGGCAGTCTTTGGGCAGGTGGGAAAAGCACAGCCAGGCTGGGAGCATTCCACTTCCCAGGCTAAAGGATCTGTGTTGGAAGTACCTTTCAGGTCAGGTTACAAAAGTACGCAACTGACTTCTGCACCAAGGGTTCAGTTCCAGCACGCAGTGAATGGCGGTCGGTACCACTGACTCCCTGTTCCTTGGCAGGATCTGTTTCGCTGGCACTGCTCGTAGCAAGAGGCTTCCTACACAAACTAAATATAACATCTTTCACTTTAATTTTTCTCTGAAGTCTGAGGTCCAAGTTCATAAATCCAACTGGCTCATGGTGATACCACTTAGATGTGCAATAGGATATTTACCGTGATCATTTCCAAAACAAAATCCATTTCTTTTCCTATTCTCTCACTTTTATAGGTGGTAACTCAAGTCTTCCTATTAGTAGGCCAGAAATCTGAAAGTAATCCCTTGCTCTTCTCCTCCTTGCCCCCACTCTAATGCCCCTTATCTGGCTCATCAGACAAGTCCTGTGGGCCTATATACAAACACTATTCCCAAACAACCCCACCCAGCCCAACTCCCTTACCACCTCTCACCCCAGTGTACAAGGCCATCTCATTTTGCTGGGATTACTTGGCACATTCCTCAATGATTTCCAGGATCCCACGTTTGACAGGCTCTGTAGACCAGGCTGGCCTTGAACTCACAAAGATCCGCCTGCATCTGCCTCCCAAGTGCTAGGATTAAAGGCATGCGCCACCACGCCCGGCATCCCTGGTCTTTCTGTGTCCACTGAAAGTCTTTGAGCCAAGGAGTGTTGACAATGAGGATGTATGCCTTTGTTTTGGTTTTGTTTGTTTAGTTCCTGCATTATTGGGGATCAAATCCGGGTTCCTACTTAAGGAAGGGAAATGTTCCACCCCTGGCCTACACCACAGCAGGATGTCTGTTTCTATGCATGGGATCTAGATATTTTTCCTATATGTTACTACAGACCTTCCATCAGGTCAAACTTCACCACCTCTTACACTATAATTTAATGATAATAATGTTTAGCTAGGTGGAGTGGCACACATCTTTAATCCCAATTCTCAGGAGGCAGAGGCAGGCAGATCTCTGTGGGTTCAAGGCCAGCCTGGTCTATATAGTGAGTTCCAGGCCAGCTGGGGCTAAAGGGAGACCCCATCTCAAAAAGACTAAATAATAATAATAATAATAATAGTAATAATAATAATAATGTTCACACATACTGAGCCTGTGCCAAGTACTTACCATGTATAATCTCTTTTTGCTTTTAATAGAAAGTAATTATAATGGGAACAGTAATAACTCCTATTTTCCAAATGAGGAAACAGAGGTTTCAAGATGATAGTATGAAGTAGAATAGTGTCAGACCCCACAGGCTGCTTGCTTCAACACTCTACTATTATACAGATAATGGGCTTGGTGAAGAGACAAGGAAAGAGGAAAGGAATCTGCCTACCAGGACTGCTGTGATAATCTAGGAGAAAGGACTGCATCTTGGGACTGGCAGCGGTGGGAAGTGCATTCTAGATTCAACAGGTATCAGCAGAGTTTGCTGAAGGACTAAAACCCTTAATGATGTTCACTTCTGATGATAGTTACACTGACACATATTCTAAAAATCGGCCTGCAGGTCCACTTCGTTTCTCACATGTGACATAGGAAACAGTACAATCTTGGGAGAAGGTAGACATGAGGCTCTGTGTTCATAATGGCACAAGGAGGGGAGAGGACTTCCTAAGGCTTCCAGGGAAACAATAGAGCTGATCAACTAAACTGTTCTTTCTTTGAACCAATTCCGTCTGAGCTTGAAAGAATAGAAAACTTTTCAAAATAAGGTTCGTTGTGGTCAGGATAATGTGGCTCTAGACTAATAGTCCCTTTCACCACTTAACAAATGTCATGGTCTTCCTTTGTTGGGTCAGAAAATGCAGTTCATGTAAAGACTTCATTCTCCCACCAGCTTCCTTTTAATTTGCAGAGCTGGCTTAAGGGAGACGCCAACCAGGGCTACGTTTTGTTTCCCTTTGTATTTCCATTCTGTCATATGACAAAGGACCTTGCTTGCTTCTCATTCTTCTCCTCTGGCCCTGGAAAAAAGCAGTAGAGGAAGCCAAAATGAAATAAAAAAAAACTGCAAAAGGGAACAGAAAAATGACAGTGTCTCGAGGCTCAGCATTGTGTAAACAAACAAGGGACCATCCCTGCCCATGGGACTGAGGCCAGGCACATAGGACCGAGGACAGCATTGGCAGCTCAAGGCAAGCAGAGGGTGTGGGTGGATTCAATTCCAGTAACTGGCCTTTGTGAGCTTCTCATTTATTTGCTCTCTGTTGTTTGCCTTTGTTTAAGACAATAATATCATGCTATGATGTAATCTTACAGCTCCACTTACAAATGCTTTCAAATATATTAACTCAAGCAAACAAAACTCGAGATTATCTTGGGGCAGACAGATACTTCACAAAGGCATAGCACTGGCCCCACACATCCATCCCCCATCGTTTGTGTGTGCCCACGAGATGCCAGGGGAGGGTTCCTCTCTTACCATCTCTCAGAGTAGGAATTTGTTTGACTACTGCTTTTTATAACTGTGTGGTGATAAACTCCCTGACAAAATGGCAATGTCTGTTTTGCTTATGATCAACCTGCAAGTCTGCAAGCAAAGTGAGCCTGCAGAGCTCCCCTAGAGTGAGACAGTGAGTCTGGCCCCACTGGTGTGGGGACACTGGGAGGAACCCAGACTAGGCTCTGGATGAGAAATAGCCTATCTATAATGTGACCCAAATGGGGCATAAGACCCTGGTCAGCCCTGCATGAACCCAATTAGGCCTGCTCAGTTGCAGATGTGTGTGCTCCATCAGAAAAGTACAAAAAAGGGCTGGACTCGGGATGAGGGATTTACCCCCCCCCAAAGATTCACTGAGCACCTATATGGTCCCACTCATACTGCTGGATAATAGACACATAGTGATGGAGTGGTATGCTTGACCTCCAAGAGTCCAGAAAACAGAGCAGGCTCTTGAGCTGGGCTATTTGGGCTCCAGGGCATGCCAGCCTTTCCTAACTGCATGCCCTCTGGCCTCAAGGTCATGAGATGTAAAATGGGAGCAATGACGGAGCTAGCGGAGGATATTTGTGAGCCTGACTGAAGTCGCAGTGGTAAAGTGCTTACGGTGTTTGGAACACTGTAAATGTACTATGAACAAGCGTTGGTAATACTGCTGTCACAGTGTTGGCATGTCAGTGCTGGCACAGAGGCATCTTCACAGGGTTCTAAGGAGGCATAGAGCCAGTCACCAAGATGAACTTCCCGGAAGTGATGTTTGAAGTATGCTTCGAAGGACACAGCTAAAAACCAAACAGTTTCAGGAAGGGACGGACCAGGAGAGAGAAGAGATGGGACCAATTCACTGCAGGGGAAGGAGGAAACACATGGGAAGCTTGTAAGGAGAATAAAAGGAAGAGAATTAGAGTGACCACTTGTATCCATGATGCTAGAAACTGATGTTAAAAGATGATTCGCCAGGCATGGTGGCACATGTCTTTAATCCCAGCATATGGGAGGCAGAGGCAGGTGATCCCTGTGAGTTCAAGCCCAGCCTGGTCTGCAAAGTGAGTTCCAGGACAGCTGGGGCTACAGAGAGACTCTGTCTCGAAAAGACCAAAAAAAAGATGATCCCACATCAAACTGTACAATAATCCTGCTAGTCCCTCCATTCGCATCATATAGGAAAGAACTAAGGTCAGGGCGGCCTAATGGAACACATCAATTAGTTGGTGTCAGACTCTCCTCAGTCTATCCAGTTCCAAAATCCGTGGTCTGTTCATAGTCTGTCCTCTTCTAGACAGAGCATAGAATATCCTTGGGAGTCAGAAGGGAGCAGAGACTAGTCCAGGACCAGACATGCATATGCCAGTGTTTACAGTTGGGAGCCCTTGACCCTGGGCACAAAGGCAATACTATGAACTATAGAGTGGCACCTTCTGAGTGGAGGGAGGGTTGTCATGTGCCATCTAACTGAATGCCCAGGCCAAACATCAACAGTGTGATTTCTGTGGCAGAAAACAAGTATACAGTCCATCATATAGCACCATAAAAGGGGAACATATTTAAGCTGGAAATTTTCCTGAAACTATTGGCCAGAATACATAAGACCCATAACGTATTTTATGTGATTTTTCAGTTGGCAGCACCCATATAATCAATATCTCTTCTTCTAATGTTGTTGAGGAATTAATGTATCAGGCGGAAGATTAGACTGAGAAGCTCCTGATGCTTATTTTCTGCCTCTGAGCACAAAGAAAAAATACATATTGCCTCTGGGACTAAAGAGAGTCCCATCAACCACTGAGTCAACTTATTTTTTTGTAGGTAGGAAAGCCAAGATTCTTGGAAGTGATGTAGCGAGAACTCAGAACCTGAAGGCAGAGACACAGGCTGATATGAGTTATTTCTTCCCAAGAGGTTTCCCAGACCAGACGTCCTCAGGCTCTGAAGGGAGGGATTTTTAATTGGCTCTCCCCTACTGACCCTCCAGACAAGGTGCTAAAAGCCTGGTTGGAAGAAGGCAGAGCCCCTACCCTCAGAGAGCCTGCATGCAGAACCTTTAAGATATCTGCCTCTCATTTTCCTTATTGATCAGAGAAGGAGAAATGAAATTTATCATTTCCTAAAATGATAATGAAATTTAAGTTCTCATTCCGCTTAGCTTCACAAGTCTTTATCCCTGGCTTAGTCTCAGAGATGTGCTATCTAAGTCTGGAAGATGGGATTGGCCCTGTAATAGACAGGCAGATTCCCAGAGACATACACCAAAGACACCAGGTATTCCAATTTGGAAACTGACAAGAGTGCTGTCACCAGGGAACTGGGCTGGCTTGAGGAAGAAAGCGAGAACCTTCTCTGTCTAGGGCACATCTCCGTGTCTTCACAACATCTCTTACCTGGTGACAGTTTCTCAAAGAAGCATTTGCACTATAGAAATGTGTGATGTCCTGATAAACATGGCAGGGAAATAAGGGGGGAAAAGCATGGATTTTTAATCTATGATGATAAAAAAAAAGTTAAGAAAAAATAGCTACCAAAAAAAGCAGAAACTTGTTATAACTGAATAAGAAGCCCATATGGTGCTGGCCTAGAAGTGCAGCCTGTGGTACTGGGCATTGCTCCTCAGAGAGATCTCTACTTATTTTTAAATATATATGGAAGAATATACATGAACACAGAAATGCACTTTCCTGATATGGAAAATACTACCTTGAGTCAAATTAAATTCCATCCATCTGACTGACTGACAAGATATAGGTAACAAATATTTTTTTTATTCTGTAGTCAAGGCTATGAGATATACAAAGAAGCTTCTGGAAATGTTATAGATGGACCTGTGGCATCTGTCACATTAGCATCCAGTGAGGCACATTACACATTTATAAAACATCAGTTATCAGAAAAAGACCGGAAAGCAGGAGAAAGTAGATGACAAACTGCCACCTCGTCCTACCCTCTGGAAAGTGGCATTTCCTCAGACAGCAGCAGTACACAAAGAGCTTTAGCCTGCCTTTCCCTTTGCCCTCACCAGAGCACAGTTGAGCACCTTTGTCCTGTTCTTCCTAAATGTTACCTCAGGATGGCAAAATTCTCTTTCAATGAAGGATATGCCAACCATGAGTTTAGGATGCCTTGGGTGAAATACTGGCCTGTATTTTAAATTTTCCTCCTTGTGACATAACTTATGTGCTGTAAAAACAGTTCCCAAGCCTCATGTTCACTGAATGATTTAGCTTGCACATGCCCCGTTATATAAGCCACAGCCTTGAGACCCTAGGCAGCATTCAAGAGCTAAAAGAAAAATCAGGCTTAAACTGGGAGAGAAACAGGAGCTGCAGCGCCTCCTGGTGGTCAATAGAACTAGAGATAGGCAGTCACTGATCAGTTCTCAGCTCCTCTGCCAAGGTGTCCAGGCTGCAGATTCTCCAGATTCATTTAAGAGCCAGCAGCTCTCCCCAGGGCTTTTGTTAATGGGGTTGGAGTGTTATCACAGCAAATCTAGTTCAAGGACAACACAAGATTCCTTTGACTTCAATTTACTTTGATGTCCTAAAAGACTCATCTCTAGCTATGATGTGGTTTGTGATAAAAGCCCAAAACTTCTATTTTATTTATTATTTATTTTAAGGACCATATTCATAGAAAACATTTAGAAGCAGTATAATTGACTAACAATGAGAACATTGATTAAATACATTATATATCTGTTGGATAAAATATATTGCAAATATTAAATTGTGTTTTTTGAAGAGTTCCTAATAATCCATTAATATAATGTTAATGGAAAACATGGGATGTGAAATAATATTTTGAAAGATGCTTCCATTTCTCCTCTGCAAAGGAAGGAAGGAAGAGGGGAGGGGAGGGATAGAAGGGAAGACAGAGAAGGACATACTGAAACAGGGAGAGAGGAGTGGGAAGGAGAGGGGAAGGAAAAGCAAACAGTAGTACACACATATTATCTTTATAATGAGAAATACATATGGTTAATGTTGGAGCTCTCAAACCTTTGGCCTCCAAACTGCATTTCTTGGAGGGAAAATGTTAGTGTTTTGAATTTTGGCAGGATTAAAAAGTTGGAAAGGAATCTCAGGTTACAATAAAAAATTAATCCATCCTTCTCCAGAGCTCTTCTTTAATTGCCAATCATCTACATAGTCCCTTGAGATACCACCAAGTTGAACAATGGTGTAAATGTGATCCATTTCTTTGCTAAAGGAATGAAACTAAAAGACACTTACTATGTCAAATTACGTATCAAATTATGTATCAACAGTGGTAAGAATGCACATTGAAAATAAACTGGCAAGTCCACTGTATAACAAAACATCCTCTTTAAAGCAAAATAACTGCTTACTTTTATATAATGTGCAAATTTTTTTTTCAATAATGTGCAAATTTACAAGTGAAAATGTTATAAGATATACTTGAATCATATTAATTTTACCCAATCTGCATCCATAACCCTTTTTTTGAAACAGGTCTCCCTGTAGCCCTAGCTGGCCCCACTATTTAGACCAGGCTGGCATCAGTCCTGACAGAGATCCACCTGCCTCTGCCTCCTGAGTGCTGGTGTAAACATGTGTGCCACCACACACAGCTATCTGTAACACTCTCTTTTTTTTTTTTATGTGTGTATGAATGTACTGTCTGCATGTAGGTTTGTGCACCCGTGTCGTGCAATGCCATGGAGGTCAGAAGAGGGTATTGGATTCCCCTGGAACTGGAGTTAAAGAAGGTTCTCAGCCACCATGTGGGTGCTAGGGATCAAACCCGGGTCCTCTGCAAGAGCAGTTGGTGCTCTTAACCGCTAGGCCATCTCTCCAGCCCCTCTGTAACACTCTTTATTCAATTAGTACAACAAAAAATTGTAAGACTTGTTCAAAAATAGTCCATGGAAAGTTCATACAGTCATCCCTTCATATTCACAGATTCCACATCCCCAATTCAACCAACCATAGCAGTCAACAATACCTGAGGAGAACTGCATTTGTAGTGAACATGCACAGATTTATTTTGTCATTATTCATTAAGCAATACAGCAGAACAGCTACCTGCAAGCATTTATATTATAGTAGGTATTATAAGTAATTTAGAGTTGATGGCATCCGTGGAAGATTATATGTGGTTATATACAATGACTTGGTTGAATCTAAGGGATTTGAGCATCCTCTGAGGGTGATAACCATGGGAGGTCCTGGGGCCAATCCCCATGGTATGGCTATGGTTTATGTGGAACTTAGGGACAAGTAATTGAACTTGGTATTAACATTTTGATTTAAAATTTACATATCAAAAGCTGGGGGGGGCCTCACGCCTTTAATCCTAGCACTTGGGAGGCAGAGGCAGGCGGATCTCTGTGAGTTCAAAGCCAGCCTGGTCTACATAGCGAGCTCCAGTTCAGCTGGGACTAACGGGAGACCCTGTCTCAAAAAGACCAAAAAAAAATAAATAAATAAAATAAAATTTACATATCTTTCTCCAATGCTGCTTTGTTTTCTCAGCTGCAAATGTGGGGAATTTCCTCTAATTTCCTTTCTTATTCCATATAAATCTTTGTGTCTATTTCTAGACTTAATAACTTGGACAAAATTATATTTTAAATTTTTAACAAAAATTTCATCTTTTCAGGGATAAAGACTAAAAAATAAATTGAGTGTTTTAAGTGACCATCATTCTATTCATCAAGGTACATTGTTCGCCACTTCTCCCCCATACCAAGTCACCTCTGGCAATGGAGAACACCTGAAGCCCTGGGTGCTTTTACTGCCTTTCATTGCCAAGGATTTCCATCTGCCCTGTCAACAGTCTTTTATCATTCCACATCCTAAGGAGCACAGATTTTGCATTTTATATTAATCATTCAACTAGTTTCAAGTTATTGGTGATTTTAATGGAAATATGATATACTGGTGGATGATTTATCTTTTATTATTGAAATACTCTTCTTAATTCTTGTTCAATTTCATATATGGATACAATATATTCACCCTTCCCTCTCCCCCCAACTTCTCCAACATTTTGTCTAATGGTCTTTTTTATTACTAGAAGTTCAAGTAGATGATTTACATTTTCTGTAGGACACAGGAAAAGGTACAGGGGGGCTGCAGAAGGGTAATAGAAAAATGATGGAAGCCCTCCCTCTTAGTCCCCAGGAATGGGAAAGGTCCAATATCAGGCCTGGGTGCCCAGAACCATCTCAAGGGATATGGGAATCCATTCTTGACAGTCAGCCCTCCAAAGACAAGAAACTGCAAATGACAAAAACCTCCCCCTTCCTCATCGTAAGTCTAACCCGGAGGGAAGCCCACTGCCACACCCAATTTGTCACCCAGGGGTAGGGGTTTGTATGCCCACTCAGAGAAGGCTGAAACGTCTGTCTCCATCCTCCAATCTGCTCCACCATCAATCAGCAAAGGCAATGGGGCCAGGGATGTAGATCAGTGGTAGAACACTTCTGTAGTGTGCTCAGAGCCCTGTCTTTGACCTCGAACACTGAAAAATAAACTTAAAAACCACTCCATTGTAGCGATTGAATTTCTGAGTCTAATTCTCTCCTTGTCTTGCAGCCTCTGTCCATGGGAAACACATGTACAAATTTTATAAAGAATTTGAGCAGGAAATTTGGGGGTATATGTGTGGTAGTGTTTGTTTGTTGAGACAAGTTTTTTTCTTGTGTTGGGTTTTTGGGGGGGTAGTTGTTTTGGGGTTTGGGGTTTTGTTTTTGTCTTTTTTATAATTTTTTAATTTTATTTATTTATTTTCTATGTGTATGAATGTACTGTCCGCATGCAGGTTTGTGCACCCATGTCGTGCAATGCCTTGGAGGTCAGAGGAGGGTATTGGATTCCCCTGGAATTGGAGTTACAGATGGTTCTCAGCCGCCATGTGGGTGCTGGGGATCGAACCGGGTCCTATGCAAGAGCAGCCAGTGCTCTTAACCACTAGGCTATCTCTCCAGCCCTTGTTTGTCTTTTTGAGACAGGGTATCTCTGTAGCCCCAGCTGGCCTGGCACTCATAAACAGCATGGTGGCCTTCATCTCACAGAGATCTATCTTCCTGCCTCTGCCTCCCAAGTGCTGGGATTAAAAGTGTGCAACACCACACCCAGCTGAGACAAAAGTTTACTCTGCAGTTCAGGCTGGCCTGAAATTTACTATGTAGCTGAGGCTAGTCTTGAATGCATACTAATCCTCCATCTCAGCTGCAGTATAGGCATATTCGATGTGAGACACCCCTCACTCCCAGTTAGAAATGTTTCTTTTATGGAGACTCTGGATACAACACTTTAATTTCCTTAAGTCTACTGGTCGACATTATTATAGGTAGGCTTTTCTAAATTCCTAGAAAATTAGACAGATTTCCTTTGCTAGTTACCTATTGTGTAGTTACACAATAGATATCATGCAGTATTTATGTAAACTCAGACAGGTTACAAACCATTTGTCAAAGTCAGATGTCATCTCTAAAACGTCTAACAGCATGAAATGATTGTGGCGTGTTCCTTTCTATCTCTGATTCATTGTCAACGTGTCCTTGCCGCTCATCTGTTTTTCAGTTTAATATCATGGTCATTTTCTTTTTCAAAAACTCAACTTGATATCTATGTCTGTTTTCACAGGCCTGTTGCTCACTGCAGTATGTCACAAATTAAGCTGAAAAATAGATATTTTGAAAGTGAGTCGGTTTAATTTTCCCAATGTATTCTTCCATACTCTCATCTTGTTCCATCTGAAACTTTCTGGGAAGGTCCATGATTAATTCAGCACATAACCTCTGTTTTGTATCTTGTTATTTACGTTGTGAGAATGTTTGTCTCCTAGAAAATGAACTAGACGGGCGTGGTGGCGCACGCCTTTAATCCTAGCACTTGGGAGGCAGAGGCAGGCGGATCTTTGTGAGTTCAAGGCCAGCCTGGTCTACAGAGTGAGTTCCAGGACAGCTGGGAATACAGGGAGACCCTGTCTCAAAAAGACCAAAAAAAAAGAAAATGAACTAGAGTCTTCCCCTGAGTCATGCTGTTTCTGTGGCATTTCTCTGCAGCACATGCTTGCTTTGAATCTTTTCCTGTACTGTGGTTTAATCTCAAAGGAACCAAATATTCAGACCTCTTGCTGAAACATACTTTGGGATGCTGCTATAGCTCTACACGTACCTTATTCGTACTGAGTCTCATTATAAGTAATACGCCCTGACCTTCCTACATAATGCTTAACTGTTTAGTCTCTGAACAGTAGGCTCATGCTAATATTGATTCTTAACACTTCTAATAGACCATTGGTCTATAACTAAATACTCCCATTCATTTAGCAATGCTATCATTCTTCTGAGGGACATTTTACTTTCAATTTTTTTTTTTCTTCAAGCCAGTCTCTTAAACACAACCATTTGGTAATAATCTATCAACTCAGCAAATGCTTCCTGAGCAAGGACTGGGCCTCCTGCCTGTAAATGAATCTCTGTTATACAAAGATACATGTGTGCAAATGGAAACAACGAACGGCAGGAAGTGCTCTCAGAAAGCCTTACAGAATAATAGAGGCACAAACAGAAAGCAAGGATTTCACTCCAGTTATATAGAAAAGCTTCTTACAATGCCCATGTCAAGCAAAAGTTAGTTTATTGGGCAAAAGTCTCATGCAAGAAGGTTCCATGAGGAAGGAACTGAACAGACAAAAGCAGGAAAACGGAATCTTCAGGGCCCTGAGAAAGAGCAAGTTGTTCCACAGGAGTAGGGCAAAGGTATGTGAGGTGAGTTGCGGCTGTGATGACCAAAGGGGAACTGGAAGCATGGCATTGAGGGTGCAGTCAGCAAGAGCCACGATTAAAGAACGAGCTGGGAGTTCAGTCCCAGCAGTCCGGGAAGACCCTGCTAATTCTGGCCCTTTGAAGAATGAAGACCACTCAGAAGCATGGATATAGAAGATTATATGAAAAGCTACATGAGAAGGATAACAGATGAGAGAGATGGGAGCAGAGTCAAGAAGGCCAGTAAATAAACTACCAAAGGTACTAGAGCCTGAACAAACCCTGTGACGTCAAGAACGGAGAGAAGACTGCCAATGGAACGCAGAAGCAGAGCTGCACAGACCAGTTCTCCGCTTGAAGCCACATAGTGTATTGTCTCTCTGTCCTCCCTTAGTAGAATGTAGAGCAGAGAAGGCAGGAATTGCATTCTGATTCATTGTTCCATGCCCAAGCAGTGCCAGTCACAGAAGAGATGCTCAGGAAAGGAGCTCTATGAACCAGCGCTGTGCGTGGGAGGTATGACACGTACGACGCCCACGTTTCTGACTTTTAAGGGGTTAGAAATAAACAATGGTGGCATGAGAAAGAAGCTAGTGGGCAGCCAGGTTGAAGGGATAGAAAATAAGGGAAGGGTGTAAGTTTAAAAAACAAATCCCTTCCCCTCAACGTGACAGCCAGAATTTTATCCAAACTAAGGTAATTAATCTATAAAAAAAATTTAAGCCGGGTGTGGTGGCACACGCCTTTAATCCTAGCACTTGGGAGGCAGAGGCAGGAGGATCTTTGTGAGTTCAAGGCCAGCCTGGTCTACAGAGCTAGTTCCAGGACAGCTGGGGCCACCGAGAGACCCTGTCTTGAAAAGACATAATATAAAATTAAACCTAAATTTGAGGGAAAGTTTTTTTTTTTAATCTTTTGGAGACAGGGTCTCCCTTTAGTCCCAGCTGGCCTGGAACTCACTATGTAGGCCAGGGTGGCCTTGAACTCACAGAGATCTGCCTGCCTCTGCTTCCCAAGTGCTAGGATTAAAGGCATGCACCTCCATACCCTGTGGGAAAGTGTTTGTTAACAAAATATTTCATATTTTTCTTTTGTAACTAGTAGACTAGTTGATCTCCCTATATCCCAGGATGCTTTGGAAAAGTAACCAATGTCACACAAGTGCTAGAGTTACTTTTACTGTGCAGGTTGAAAAGGCCGATGTTATAGTAAGTAAAAAAAAAGTCAGGCAGGGCTGGAGAGATGGCTCAGAGGTTAAAAGCACTTGCTGCTTCTGTGGGGAATCCAGGTTCAGTTCCCAGCACGAACAAGGCAGCTAACAACTGACTATAACTCCAATTACAGGGGAACTGAGCCCTCTTTTGGCCCTGGCCAGCACCAGGCATGTACATGGTACATATACATACATCCATGTAAGAACTCATTCATATAAAGTATAAGTAAATAATTTTTAAACCTGGCTTTATTAAAATATCTATAAAATAATTGGGTTAACATTTCTACTCAATTTAAAATTTTATATTACACTTCTGTTTGTGATATTTGATAAAAATAAGATGTATGTCTGTCTCGTTTGCTGCTCCTCAAATGTCAAAAAAAAAAAAAATGAACCAAAATTCATGCATTTTTAATTCTTTTACTGTTCAGCATGTAGGGAAAGGGAAAAGGATGCCATGGGAGGAAACAAGAAGGCTTTTTTCCCAGGAATTTCTGCAGTGTTAAAAACAGAAACTAGAGTTTCAAAATCACTATAGGAAAACAGTACATACTGTGAAGATAGAAGCTTTTCCAACACCACACAGTATCAAAATATGTGAAGGATAGAGTGACAGAGGCAAAATCAGAGCAGTGAACATAGGAACATTCCTCTGCGAAGCTGGGCAGAGAGAGACCCTTTGTGCAGGTTCCATTCTGCAGACACACATGAGCAGATCAGATGAAAGGTGTCTACAATAGCCACAGATGGGGATGTGCTTTAAGATATTGGTTAAATTAACTGTGGTACACCACCCATAACGAAACCTTAGGCAGGAGACAAGACAAATAGTGGCAAGCACCTCCGTGGCTGAGTGCAGCAATCTTCAGTACGAACTGCCAAGTAGAAAGCAAAGTTCAGGACAGAGTAAGAAGCTTGCTGACACTGTGTAAGAGGGAGAAATGTGCGTCTCTGTTTAGATGTGTGAAGAGCGTTTCTAAACTGGTAGCACTGGTTGCCTTTGGTAAGGAAAGCTGCAAACCCAGGGACAAAAGTGCTGCACCTCGTGTTTACCATCGATACCTTTCTGTTGATAGGATTCTTTCTCTATGGCACAGATTATTGGTTCAACTATGTATATAAAACAGGAAGTGGTGTGGAAGTAGGAGAAAGTCTAGAAGACACAGAGGGCTTAAAGGAAACTGGAAGGAATGAGATAAAGCTCAGCCATATGAAGCACAGCGGGATTCCATTCTGTAATTACACTAGGATTTGGTTTTAGAAAAAGTTCTAGCCTTGCTATTTACATGATACACACCTCAAAAAAATGACACCGGAAGAGTAAAAGTAAAATGACTAAGAAGTCAATATAAGATTCTAGGGGAAGTAGCTAAGGAAGAATAGAAGAAAAAAAAAGCAGTAAGAGGGGAAATAGAAACTTTTCATTAACATGTCTAAGAGCACAGATTGCTAGGTTTCTCTGTGACTTTCCACACGTGCACTGTGTCTGCCCTCCATCCCTCTCTGTTCCCCTCCTCCCTCTCCTCTCCCCTTCCTAGTTTCTGGTTCTCTTCTAGTTTCTTTTTATCTTTTTTGTTTTCCTGGGTTCCACACTTGAAAGAAGCATGGCCCAACTTACTTAGCTTAAGATGATGTTCCCAAATACCATTCATCTTCCTGCAAATGACATGATTTCATTCTTGTTTATGGTTGAATCATATTACAATGTGCATGTGTGTGTGTGTGTGTGTGTCTGTATACTATATTTTGTTTACCTGTTCATCTCTTAATGAGCACCGAGGTTGATCCATGACTTGCCTATTATGATCAGTACCTCAGTAACATGCGTGTGTAAAAAAAATTTGGCATACACCTATCATTTCCTTTTATATATGTCCAGGGATCATATAGCAATTCTATTTTTTGTTTGTTTGTTTTATTTTTTTGGATGGATCTACATGTTTTCCATAGTGGCTAAACATATCTACCTTCCCACTAGTAGTGTATAAAGCTTGCATTCTCTCATATCCTAGCCAATGCTTGTTAGGAAAACAGTAACTTTAAATTTTAAATAAAGATATTGATGAAGCAAATGAATATCTGAATCTTTTAGTGAACATGGTAAGTGTGTTTTATGTGTGCATGTGTGGGGGGGCATGCACACATAAATTTTATATCACAAAAATCAAGGGTGGAGAGGACAAGAGAGGGTGATGGGGTGACTCCAAGCAAAGTGCAGTGATAGCTACAGACCAAAATATCACAAACTCATAATTCTGCATGTTTGCTAAAAAATTAATTTTAAAAATGAAACCTATCAGTTTTCTAAACAACAAGCTGAAAGTAGGCAGAACACCTTAAATGGTCAATAACTATTGAATATACAAAGATGACCAGTAATCTATCCCTAAACATACTTCCATTGTCAGCTGGCTTACAAAAATCCTACTTAATCTTCTGGAAGTAGATAAGTTCATTTGGCATATAAAGTGCTCCAAGGCAGAGAGGAAGAGCTCTCTACTTAAACTAGTCAGTGTAGCTCTAAAATACAGACCAGGCAAGACTAATGACATGGACCAGTTACAG
Organism: Rhizomys pruinosus; assembly: GCA_009823505.1. NCBI lineage: Eukaryota > Metazoa > Chordata > Mammalia > Rodentia > Spalacidae > Rhizomys > Rhizomys pruinosus. The sequence goes on along the minus strand of VZQC01006291.1, from coordinate 1,218,954 downwards.
ACATCCTGCCAAAGGTTCTCAATAAAATATTAGCAAATAAAATGCAGTGTTGTAAAGACTATCATCAAAACCATAGATGATCACATCGCCACCAAGAGCACTTAATAATACCCAGTTTTTGCATCTCTGTCTGTCAACACTAAATGTGATTTCAAATTTTACAAGTCTCAGAGCAGTGATGATGACACACTACCTCGGGTCAGCTAAGGGAAAATTGTAACATAAATCGTGGCTTTGGAGTCCCCAGCTCTCCTTGGTGTGCCCTTCTCTTCTAATGTCACCCTTGCTCCCACTTAGTGTCAGTCCCAGAATTTCTTCAACCCCAATTCTTCAACCCTAGAATACCAGGATGGAACATGGGCAAGTAGGTCACTGTGCCCCACTTCAGTTTTCCAGACAAACCACAAAGCCCTTTCCTACTACACCATCTTAGGTCTCTTGAAGACAACAGCACGAACCCACACAAACCCTTCAGCAACTCCAACTCATCTGTTTTCCCTCACCAATCTCAAACCCACATCTGTTACTATGAAAGCTGGTAATCTGTACATACAAGCCCCTCCAGCTGGATGGTGGGAGCCTTGGGCTGAGTGGGTTTGGGCACAACTGCTTGCAAATCGGTTTTACATGAAGGATGCTTGTACTCATAACTTATTACTTATTGTTTAAAAAAATGAAATAAAAGAAAGTATATATATAAAAAAAAAAGAAAGCTGGTAATCTTACATTTCTGGGTCAATATAACATGTCCATTTGCTGCATCCAAAGAATTTCCAGCTGAAATGTGTTTTGTAATTACGCAGTGAAGTTTAGATATCAGAAGATCATACAGGTCAGGTGCTCAAAGAATTTCATTTGATTCTGTTTCTCAATTCTTCTAAATAATGAGCTGACCCACTACCTTGATTTTCCTCACTTGCCACCAGCTAAGAGTTTGATACCAGGTGATATCTCTCGGGCCAGACCAGCTCCGGAGGGAAGAGGGAACAGCCAAAACGCTACCTCTGCCCTCAGGTCCTCGCTCCAGTGGAGCTCAAAATTCTTCTCTCAGTTCAAGCATCCCTTTTGAGTTTCAGAGCACAGCACAGCTGTGTCTCATCTCCCAAGTGGACCCCATGGGGCATCAGTAACTTGGGGACAATGTCCAGATGGCACCTTAAACCAACTTATATTATGCAGAGCAGACTTCTATGCAAATCTGGCTGAGTTACAGCAAACCTCCCCCTGCAGCCCTTATCAGAAATGCCACCTGTAGCTGCAGCTCAAACACAGGATACTGATGAATTTTGTTTGGTCTATTTTTTATATATTATTACCATCTTACTTTCTATTTTTTCTTTTTTGAGAATTTCCTACATGAACACTGTATTTACATCATTTCCATCCCTCTGTCTCCCCACTCCAACTCTTCCCACATGCAATCCCACACTCCCTCTCAATTTCTTGACCTCTTTTTTAACTATTATGGTGTTATATATATACATATATATATATATATATGTAAACACACACTCGTGTGCACACACACACACCTATTAAGTCCATTTAGTAGGGTGTGTATTTAGGGAGGACACTTGAGATTGAATAACCTACACGAGAGCTCATCTCTGGAAAAACCTGATCTCCCTCTCTCACCGTCCGTTGATTGCCTATACTCTTCATCTGGAGATGGGCATTGTGAAATTCCTCCTAGCCACATTGTCATGTCACCTGAGAATGGCTCTATTTTTTGTTTAGTGTATTAATTGAAATCCCTATGAAGGTGTTTTAGTTTTCTATTCATATGACAAACATCTGAGAGGAGGAAAAACTTAAAGGGGGGCAGATTTCTTTTATCGCATGGTTTCAGTACATGACCAGCTGCCTGCATTGCTGTGGGCCAAAGACGAGGCAGAACATCACCAAAGATGATACAGAAATCACCAAAGATGAGACAGACATCACCAAGGATGAGACGGAACATCACCAAGGATGAGACAGAACATCACCAAGGATGAGATGGAAAATCACTAAGGATGAGACAGAACATCACCAAGGATGAGACAGAACATCACCAAGGATGAGACAGAACATCATCGGCAAAGATGAGACAGAACATCGCCAAAGATGAGGCAGGACATCACCAAGGATGAGACAGAACATCACCAAGAATGAGACAGAACATCACCAAGGATGAGACAGAACATCACCAAAGATGAGACAGAACATCATCAAAGATGATGAGACAGAACATCATCAAAGATGAGACAGAACATCATCACCTAAGATGAGACAGTACATCATCAACATCATCAAAGATGAAGCACAACATTATGGCAGTGGTGTGGCAAAGGATGCTTCTCACCTTACAGCAGCCAGGAAGCAGGGAAAAAAACAGGAATGGACCATGGAAGGAATTCACATATTCCAGTGACCTATTTTCTCCAGTAAGTCTCTACCAAATAATGTTTCCAGCACCTTCCAAAATAATTCCTGAGAATCAAGGCTTTGATACATAAGCCTATGGAAGAACATCTCAAATTCAAACCATAAAAGAAGGCTATTAAGTTCATAACTTCTGCCTAAGTCATCCTAAGTTTAGCTCTCCAGATATAAACAGGAAAAGAATCAGGTACAAGAGAACTGATTTCTTCCCTCCCTTCATTCCTTCTCAATATTTAAACAAGGAATAATTGCTATTGGATTTCCATCAGAGTTGTCCGTCTAACTTCTTATGTAACCCCAAACAAGTGACTTGCTCTCTGATCAGTAGACCAGAAGATGCTTGAGGTAACATAATTTAACCATCTATGGTATTGTCTATTCTCTTCATCAGTGACAGACTTACAATTATTTTTTTTCATTTTCATCTTTATTTTCACATGAAAACCCAAAATAGAGTGTTTCCCACAGCAGATAAAGGGAATTAAGAAGTTTTAACATTGGTTACATTCCCCTAGCTGCCAACCTAGCAAATCTTTTCGATGATGTTTGCTTTGGATGGCACAAAAATGATCACAGACCTAGACACAAAGGTATGGATAAATGCAGATATACAAAAATAGATCACAAATTTCACTGTTTTCTCTCTCTCTTTCCTTTTCTTCCTACCCCCTTTGCATCCTTGATATATTTTTAAATTTATTTTTATTGTTATTAAACTTTTTCCATGCATCATACATCATTTCTCAATTGAATCTAGAGCCGCTTCCCTTTCCATGCCCCCACCCCACCTGAGTTCCCACACTCTGCCACACATGTCCTGCATCTCTTTCTGAGTCCTTGCAGAGTTTTTTGTTTGTTTGCTTTGGTTCGTTTTTTTTTTTTTTTTTCCGTTCTTTCATTGTTGTTGTTCTCCTCAACTTATATTGCATATATACACATATCACCTGAATTGGAGGATTTTTTTGTTTTGTTTTTTGCTAAAAGATATCATGTTTTCCTTAAGGAAGTGTTTGAAGCTTCCTCCTTGGCAAGCCCAAACAACCATCAGTCTTGCCCTTGTGCTCCACACTGGGGTCTTTCCCTACCATGGTCACCCAGATGAGGTCCAGTAAGCACGCGTCCTGTCTCGATCTTCCTGTACTGCCCTCCATGATACAGCCTGGGTAGTTCAACAATGGCAGTCTATATTCTGATGAGGCTGAAATCCCAGTAGCTGCTCAGTCCACAAGCTGGATGTCTCAGCAGTCCCCATCTGGCACTGAAGGTTTGGAGGATTCTTGGAGAGACATAAGTCTTCAGTCTATATTGGAGGGTTAAAAAGCTGTGTCTCATGTCTTTGAAGAATGTCAAAAGCAGTGGTCAGTAAAGTGGTGGGAGACTTAGAATTATTTGCTAGTAAATCCTATATAGTTTATTTCCTATATAATTGAGAATAAGAAAGCTTATTATTTCACTTTACAGGTAGAGAAAATTGATGTATAAAACAGTAGAGCATGATGGTAACTCATCATAGATATTTAAATCAGCTTTCTCTTCATGGACATAAAAAAAACCAAAACTCCATTATTGTTAAGCATTATCTCGAACTTTTCTACTACATTTTTGTTTGCTATTAGCTATCAGTACCCAGAAATTTGCAAGAAATGCCCTAAGTTACACACTTAAATTGTCTGGATACTAAAAGACAAAATGTCCATTCACATGCCAGGTATCACCTAGCTACATCAAGCTTTGTGTCAATCACACTTTCCTAGGGCTAAATCCAAAATACTCTGCTGATACTGAAATGTGACTTTGCACATGTGTTTTGCTCAGAGCTATCATCTGCTTTATTAGATTGGTCTATGATCACATTTGCTTAGCTATTTAGGAGTTCTTGGCAAGGATATAACTAAGTCTTATTAATTTCTCCATATGTAACTAATCTAATCATTTAAGGCATTGGTTTGTTGATTATGTATTTTTACATATTCATGTACAATCATTCATTTATTTTATGGCATAAAATGAGAAAGAGTGGAAAATAATGTATTTGAAAATATATATCTAAGAAACTGTCAAACTGCCTTCCAGATTTTCCATTCCCATAGCACATTGATGAGAAGTTAGTTGTTCTACATCCCTGCCAACATTTGGAATTGTCAATCTTTTAAGTTTTAGACAGCTTAATATTTTTAAATTGGTGTTCATTTGTTTTTTATGTTCTTTTTTATTGACATTTTGTATATTTCATATATCATATTTCAATCCAATTTGGACATATTCCCCTCTCCCTGCCCCTCCCCCCACCCCAGTTTATGTATTCTGCCATACATGTCTTGCATCTTTCTCTCAGTCTTTCCCAGGATTTTTTTCTGCAGAGGCTTGTTGTTTTGGGCAGAATTTGAATGTATCAATCAGTTCTTTGACCCAGTCCTTATGTTGTTGTTGTTCCCTCCCCTTTGTATTACACCAAATTATGCCTATATAAACAACACGTATGTATCAAAATTATGGCCTCTGGGAATAAACTGTATGTTAATTCCAAAATATGTTTTGGGGTTCACATTTTTCCCTTTAATTTTATATTACTCTGGAATATGAATACATATCTTCCACCCATATATAGTAATTGCAATGTCTGAATATAAGTGGTAGGTCAATTCTAGAGCCCATTAAGAGATTCACATTATAATAGCACAGTTGCTTTCAGATACAAAGAAATATAATAATAAAGTTGCTCAGTTTGCCTACCAACTGGGGATTTAGTGTTAGCATCCACAAATGAAGGAAACCATTCGCCTTTTTTTTTCTGGGACTGTGTTATTTCACTTAGCATAATGTCTTTGAGTTTCATCCATTTACCTGCAAAGTTCATGATGTCACCTTTCTTTACTGCTGCGTAGAATTCCATTGTGTACCACATTTTTGTTGTCCAGTCATCAGTTGACAGGCATTTGGATTTGGGTTGGTTCCAGCTTTTCGCTATTGTGAAGAGAGCTGCAATAAACATAGATGTGCATGTATCTTTGCCGTAGGATGAGTCTTGTGGGTATATACCCAGGAGTGGTACGACTGGGTCAGGTGGTAAGCTCATTTTGAGTCTTTTAAGGGTTCTCCACATTGGGTCTGCATGTAAAGCAGCAGTTCCATTCCACAGAATAAAAAGAAAATATGACATATGTCCCCAAAAGAACTGTATGAGAACCTACATAGCAATATTCTTTATAGATATATATAAATATATATATATATATTTATAGATATAAAAATATAATATATATATTATACAAGATTACATTACAAATCAAATCTACACCTGTGTCCCCCTCCCTAACCCCCCACCTCACCAGAGCTCATGCATTCTGCCAAACATGTTTTTTATCTTTTTCTCAGTCTTTCTCAAAATTCTCCATGCAGAAGTTGACTGTTTTGAGCAGAAGTTCACCATTTCAGTCAATTCTTTGATGCAGTCTTTTATGTTGTTGTTGTTCTTTCCAATATGCATCACTCCCAAATACTTGGACAAAAGCTCAAAGAGCCCTGCACAAGAAATACTATTCTTCACTAGAGTCTAATGCTAGAACAATGCAAATGTCCATCAAATAGAAAATGAACAGACAACTTGTGATTTAGTCGTGCAATAAAATACTTTAAACAGTAAAAAATAGTTAACCATCAATACAGGCAACATGAAGAATCTCAAAAACAAGCTAAGTGGAAGAAACCAATTTCAAAATTCTATATAAGATTCCACTTACATAAAGTTCCAGAGAAAGCAAAAAAAAAAATCACTGTTTTTACAAATGTCATGTAGATACTTGCACTTTAAGAGCAACATTTGACTAGGAAAAGGTATAAAAGAATTTCCTGGGTATGTCCATAACTTGACTGGCTGTATATGATACACTGTATATGATTCACTCAAATACCCTGCTTCCTGAAAGTCTACAAATTTTGCTGTATTTATCTTGTATTTAATAATGTTTAGCAAAAAAAAAAAAAGAAAAGAAAATATATATCAACGCAGCTGACACATTGGAAAGTCTCTTCAGACCAGCACTTTTTCTAATTAAGGAAGAAGGCTGTCTAATTAGTCCACCCAGTCTGCTAGAATAAAATGCTATAAACAAGATGCCTTGAACATATCAGAACTTTATTTCCCACAGTTCTAGATACTAAGAAGTCCAAAATCAAGGTGCCACAGATTTAGAGACCACTTTAGGGCTCCTAAGTGATACCTTCTGGCTGTAACCTCACATTGTAGAAGAATGAGGTAGCTCTCTTTTGTATAGTCTCTTTTATAATGACACTAGTTTATAGGAATCCTTGATCAAGGCCTAACACCCCACAATTGCCCCACCACCTACACTTATAGGTTTCAACAGAAGTTAGGGACCACACAATCAGACCATGGGTAGAGCTCAAGAAGGAGAATTAGAATATAATACACTCAGACCAAATTAAGCCTCATTGAAGAATCATGTCCTGTAAAAGGGGCATGATTTTGTAGATTTGAGGCACAAAAATATAATACAATGTGCTTAATTGAAGTGCACAATAGACAGGAATGTGGCTTTAAAAACTATTTTAAAGCCGGGCGTGGTGGCGCACGCCTTTAATCCTAGCACTTGGGAGGCAGAGGCAAGCAGATCTTTGTGAGTTCAAGGTCAGCCTGGTCTACAGAGTGAGTTCCAGGACAGCTGGGTCTCCAAAAGACCAAAAAAAAAAACTGTTTTAAAAGTATAAGGTAACACAAAAACACTATGAATTTATGTGATGGGTATTTTTTATCTTATTTAGAAATAAATCTAAGAATTCCATTATATGAGAAGAAATATTTTCCTAAACTAATATTATTCTGATACTCCCCTATATTTTGTTTTAATTTAATTCACATTTACATATTGACTCCAGTTCTCTTTTTACATGTGTGATTTGTGAGGTATTAAAGAAATTCAGGCCAGGCATGGCGGTACACACCTTTAATCCTAGCACTTGGGAGGCAGAGGCAGGCGGATCTCAGTGAGTTCAAGGCCAGCCTGGTCCACAGAGTGAGCTCCCGGCCAGCTGGGACTAAAGGGAAACCCTGTCTCAAAAATACAAAAAAAAAAAAAAAAGAAAAAAAGAGTATCCCAAAATATTCTATAAATGGAATGAACAAATATTACTATGTCTAAGGATTTAAACATTATCAGTATAAAAAGATGATAATAAATATAATGGTTGTTATTTCAAGCATAGTCAATTCTTCTCCATTGTAAAAGCTTTCTATAAAATATTTATTCAAGAAATGCTTTTGTAATGAAGTTATTATTAAATATTGGTAAAGAATATCAAAAACTTGAAGTGCTAAAACCATGCAGGACAGCAAGTTTTGGGATATATGTTAAATTATTTCCTAGCAAAGAAATCCAACATTCATTTACTCAACGGAGGTATACAGAATATATTGTAAATCAAATAAACATTGTAACAAAGCCAATTGCCGGAATATTCAGGATTAAGTTTCTCAGAAAGGCACATATCCATTCTTATTTGATTTACTGAGGTAAACTGCAAATGTTTTTGTAAAGCACAGAAAATAAAACATAATACAAACAAACGCATACAAAATATGAGGGAGCAGTTGTTGCTTTGCTTGATTACAGGGACTCCTGGGATAAGGTAGTCAGGACTAAAAAACAATTTCTCAGTTTTTTTATAAAGCAAAAAGAAATGAAAGTTCCAGAATTCAACCACCAATCAAAGTTGAGAAGCTTTTGGGGAGTGAAGAAAACAGCAGGTACATAACACCCCACATTCTCCTCTTTAAGAAAAAGGTATTATTATCCCACCACATTGTGTTAAGTATCGCTATAGCTATTATGCAAACATAAAATAAAAATAAGAAATATATTTAAGAAAACAATAAATGAGCCAGGCCTAATCCCAGCACCTAGGACTAGAGGCAAGTGGCTCTTTGTGAGATTAAGTCTAGTCTGCTCTACATAGGAAAGTCCAAGCCTGCTGGTACTATAAAAGGACTCTGTATCAAAGAAACTAACAAATTAATTAAAAGACAAATGAACATTTAAAGAGATATGAATAATGAAACAAGCAATATTCAGTCTGTGGAAGACTACATTCTGAAGAGATTTCATGATTCTATTTAAGGTGTGCTTTCTTCATATACCTAGAGAAATGTAATTTCTTACTATATGATAAATATGGATTTTTATATTTATAGACAAGTATACAATTCGCCGCTCATGAAATAAGCTTTGTTTCTTTAACAGATGGAGAGTATTTACAGAGTTCCACAAGTGGTCACACATGGAGAATAAGTGTCTGAGAGATGCCCAGCCCTAAGTGACACATCTGCAATGAAACCTCAACACCTAAGGCTCNCATTTGCTGATGCTTCTCTTTGTCTTTCTAACATGGAAACTCTTCCTCTCTATAGAGCATTCCATCAAGTAAAAAAGGAAGGGTGTCCTAAAGGCCTTCTGGTGAGAATATTCACTTCTCAGATCACGAGATAAAAAAACAGTCCTTTTTTTTTTTAGCCTATTGGTTAAGAGCACCGACTGCTCTTGCAGAGGACCTGGGTTCGATCCCCAGCACCCACATGGCGGCTAAGAACCGTCTGTAACTCCAATTCCGGGAGAACTCCAGTTCCAGGGGAATCCGAGACCCTCTTCTGACCTCCGCGGCATTGCACGACACGGGTGCACAGACTACATGCAGACAGTACATTCATACACATAAAAAATAAATAAAATTAAAAAAAAAAAAAACAGTCCTGTGATCCGCAGCAACAAGGGTGTCCCTGTGTTTCCTGTGCACACATTGAAGATTCCTCCCAGAAACACAAGCCTGGGCCTTTGGTGGCCAATAGCTGACTTTCTCTTAATGTCAGCAAATATTAAGGTTATGAGGGGAATTCTTTAGTGTCATAAAAATGGATATTATTCCCAGTGGCAGTTCCTGGTAGCAGTATCAATTGTTATTAAAAACATCCTCTCTAGAATGAGTCTCCTAGCTTTGTCGTTCTCTCTCTCGACAGCAGTCAAGTCTCCCATTAGTATTAGTTCTTCACTGATGTTTCTTCACTCTGCTCCGTTATTCTTCCCCAGACAATGCTTCTCCCCTAGATTACCAAAAGGAAAGCTGTTACTGTATTGCCTACTTTCCATTGCTTCCGATCTGCTAAATTATTCTAAAGGAGATTCAAAGTCATTGAGAGGCCTCACTATTATTGCTGAAGAGAGAATATAGAGACAGCTGTGCTCCGTATGTGTACACGTGCAGTGCGGCCATCTTCTATACAGCATACCAACTAGTTGGTTTCAAGCACAAATCCTCACTCATGATTTCTGTTATGACTTTCATATTCTGTGAATTCTTCAAGTCTTGATTTTAGAATTGCAATGATAGAAAAGGATATTTTCCCAGTCTCTGTCTTAATGAATTGTAGGGCCCTCTCCTTGAATCCTTGTTATGTGTTCTAGCTCTGTGGTTAAGAGCCTCTTTCATAGATATTAAAATAGTCTCTGCTCAGATATGCTTTCATTGATTTGATTTCATTTGAGAGGAAAAATTAATTGCTAACCATTATCTTGTCTTTAATTATAGATTACAGTATTTCGGATGGGATCAGAAGGTCATCAAGACATTGATTTAGCGATCCTGACAGCATTACTCAAAGGTAAGAGTTTCTGTGTCTACCTTGTACAAAAACAATTTAAATGGATCGACATAGCATATCTTTTGTCTCCTATTAAGGAATATAATCCCAAACAATGCTGTGATATATCCAATTACTGATAGCCTCAAGACCTATCCTGGTAAGACACTGCTACTAATGTTGAAGGCTTCTAACACAGACCTGTTGCATGTAACTCAGCTTTATAAGATTTAAACACAATATAACTCATTTCCCTTGAATCATAAAAATTTAGAAATAAAAGTGCTGTTGTAATATGCAAGGCACTAAATGATCTGAGGTTATTTCATTAGTATTACTTTATTTTCAAATGTATCAATTTATATGTGAGTTTGGACTGTGTGTATATACATTAAAATCCAAAATAAAAAATAATAGGGAGGAAAGCAGAAAGAGATTTCAAAAATCAGGCTGCATAGCTATAAGTGGCAGTTAAATCTAATGCTAGGCTCCCTGTTTTTCATGGTAAACACAGAAATATTTGGGTTATGGAATTTTAGTTTATAAGGAGGGCACGTGTCCTATTCCCTAGCCCTGGTTTTTCAAAAATGTCTCAATACCTGCCCTTATCCTTGGGGCCATACCCAAAAAAGACCAGTTCCATCCATGTTCTATAGATTAAATGCCATCCTGAATATAACTGCATAAGTCTATTATATTTGACTTACAACTTTCAGTATTAAGATAAACAGAAGAATGTTAATCCTGTTCAGTTCTAAAAGTCAGACTGGAAGTATAAGACAAAGAAGCCACAAACCTTTTTGGATGGGGTCCTCACTCAACCCTATAATTTACCTGCTGCAGCACTACCCATTGCCTATATTCATGGCTTCATAGATTCTAAGTTCCATGAGACAAGAGATGGTGTTTTGTTCATTCACCTTCTCAGCACATCACACAATCCTTAACTCATGCCAGCATTCAACTAATTTTTGTTAGACAAAGAAATGGGTGGTTCAGTAACAGATTCGGTTATTTCATAATTCACACATAAAAATAGCTACTTCATTCTATTTCCTAGTATATTACTCTTCTTTCACTATTACTGTTTTCTTCAAAACTATCATGTGGCAGCTGCTGCGTCGAGTCTTTACAGCTACTGTAAACGTTAATTACTGCAACAACTCTATAATGTAGGCATTAATTTTATTCCCCCATTTTCAGCTAGAGTAAATAAAGCTACAAGAGGTGAAGTAACTTGCCAAAGATTTCAACACTAATTAGTAAGCCTAGATGCAGATCCTGGTATGTCTGGCTCCTCACCTTGCCATACATGACCCTTAGACAAGAGTGCTTGTCAGTCCTGTCTACTTCTGAGAGTACATGTGCAGTCCTCAGATCTCGATCAAATTTCAGGAGATTCCCAATGCCATGGCTATACTGTATATGCTGGGTTGAGAACTTCTGCTCTAAGACATTTCATTTTAATCAACTACAAATTTAAGCACTGCATGGAATAAGAAAGGACTGGAAGCCATTCACGGGCTGAACCACAAAACCTACTCCTGACTTTATCCTTCCTTTATCAGGGTCAAAAATAAAAATTGGTGGCAGTAACTCTGATTTTTTTTTCTTTTATTATACAAAGATAAGAAAAGTAATAATATTGATAAGCAACATTTATTGAAAACCTGCTATGCGCCAAATATATGTGAAGAGCTTCTGTGCACGAATTCATTGATTCTTTACAGTAGTTTGACTATCAGTTCATCGCAAGCCTGATTTTTTAACAAAATATTTTATTGGTGTTTTGTGTGTTTCATACATCATCTCTCAGTCCAATTTAGACACACGCCCTTTTCCATACCTCCCACCCCACCCCAGTTCATGCATTCTTCCATACATGTCTTGCATCTTTTTCTCAGTCTTTTTAAAGTTTTTCTCTGCAGAGGTTTATTGTTTGGGCAGAAGTTAACTGTTTCAGTCAGTTCTTTGATCCAGTCTTTTTGTTGTTGTTGTTCCCTCCCATTTGTATTGCTCCAAAGTATGCCTATACATACATCACATATATACCAAAATTATGACCTCTGAAAATAAACTGTATGCTAATTCCAAAATATGTTTAGTTCACATTTTCCCTTTAATTTTATATTACTCTAAAATATGAATACCTACCCTCCACACATATACCACAAAGTCTGAGAATAAGCGTTCAGTTAGTTCTAGAGCCCATTAAGGGATTCACATTATAACAGCATAGTTGCATTTAGATAAAAAGAAATACAACATTAACATTGTTCACCTTGCCTTTCAACTAGGGATTTGGTGCTTGCATCCACAGATGAGGGATATCATTCATCATTTGTTTTTCTGGGACTGTGTTACTTCACTTAGCATAATGGCTTCAAGTTCCATCCTTTTACGTGCAAAGTTCATGATGTCATCTTTCTTTACCACTGCATAGAATTCCACTGTGTAGATGTATCACATTTTCTCTATCCGCTAGTCAGTTGAGGGACACTTGGGTTGATTCCACACTATTGGGAAGAGAGCTGCAATAAACATAGATGTGCATGCATCTCTGCAATAGGATAAGTCTTGTGGGTATATACTCAGGAGTGGTATGACTGGGTCAGGCTCATTTTCAGTTTCTTGAAGAGTTCTCCACACTGCTTTCCACAGTGGTTGTACAAGTTTGTATTCCCACCAGCACTGGATGAGTGTTCCCCTTTTATCCTTAACAAAGGATAACAGAATTTGTTATCCTTTGTTTTCTGGATAATAGCTAGTCTTACCAGAGTAAGATGAACTCTTAAGGTGGTTTTAATTTGCATTTCCTTAATTACTAGTGATGTTGAATACTTTAAAATGTTTATCAGCCATCTTTACTTCTTCATTTGTGAAGTCTCTGTTCAGATCTTTACTCCATCTTTTGAGTAGGTCATTTGTTTTCTTCCTCCTTTGTTTTTTGAGTAGTTTATACACTCTGGATGTTAATGCTCTGTCAGATATATCACTCATGAAGGTTTCCTCCCCCTCCGTGGGTTTCTCTTCACTTCTTTGATTGTTTCTTTTGCTGTACAGAAGCTCTTGAGTTTAATAAGGTCCCATGTGTCACTTGTTGACCTTGTTTTTTGCACAGCTGAGGTCTGATTTAGAAAGTCTTTTCCTACGTCTATGTCTTACAGGCCACTACCAATGTTTTTTTGCTATCATTTTCAGAGTTTCATGTTTCACATTGAGGTCTTTGATCCATTTGGAGTTGATTTTTGTGCAGGGTAAGAGGTAGGGGTTTAGTTTTATTCTTCTACAAGTGGTGATCTAGTTATGCCAACACCATTTTCTGAAGATGCTCAATGTCCTCCATTGAGTCTTCTTGGCCCCTTTGTGGAATATGAGGTGGCTGAAATTGGATGTGCTCAGGTTTGGATCCTCAATTTTGTTCCACTGATCTATAAGCCTGTTTTTGTGCCACTATCAGGCTGTTTTATGACTATACCCCTGTAATATAGTTTAAAGTCTGTTATGGCAATCCCCCCTGTATTGCTCTTTTTGCTCAGGGTTGTTTTGGCTATCTAGGGTCTTTTGTTTCTCCATATGAACTTTAGGATGTTTTTTCTAAGTCCGTGAAGAAGCTAGTGGGGATTCTAGTTGGGATTGCATTGAATCTGTATATTAATTTGGGTAAGATGGTCATTTTGGGGGCTGGAGAGATGGCCTAGCAGTTAAGATCACTGGCCACTCTTATAGAGGACCTGGGTTCGATCCCCAGCACCCACATGGCAGCCGAGAACCGTCTAAAACTCCAATTCCAGGAGAACTCCAGTTCCAGGGGAATCCGATACCCTCTTCTGACCTCTGCAGCATTGCATGACACGGGTGCACACACTTGCATGCAGACAGTACATTCATACACATACAGAAATAAATTAAAAATTTTTTTAAAAGATGATCATTTTTACTATATTGATTCTTCCAATCCATGAGCATGGGAGGTTTTCCCATCTTCTATATCTTCCTCAATCTCCTTCTTGAGGGACTCAAAATTTTCTTTGTAGAGATTTTTGGTGTGTTTGGTCAGGTTTGTTCCTAGCCCCACTCCTCTTCAATACAGTGCTTGAAATGCTCTCGAGAGCAAGAAGACAAGAAAAGGAAATTACAGAGTACTAATTGGAAAAGAGTAAGTCAAACTATCCCTTTTTGCAGATGACATGATAGTTTACCTAAGGGATGATAAAAACTCCACCAGAAAACTTCCAGAAACCATCAACAGTTTCAGTAAAGTGGGGTACAAAATTAACTTAGAAAAATCGGTATCCTTTCTTTATGCCAATAACAAGCAATTGGAGAAGGAATACAAACACTTTCCCATTCACAGCAGCCACCCAAAAAAGCCTGATTTTATAGATAAATAATAAATTGAGGTACAGAGTAAGTCAGTGTGTGTCTAAGAGGAGCTGGTACTAAATGATACAGTCCAAACGTGTAAAACTCATATATATATATCTATATATATATATATTATATATATATTATAACTATATATCCAATATCTTCTTCTTGTCCCACTTACAGTAAAAAATGGCCTTCAATAAAATTCTTAGCCAATGGGGAAGCGGTCCAAGTAACAGGATAGTGAGCCTTTAATGAAAGTATTCACTCTTACCAATTTATGAGACTTTAAATTGTACTTCACCTTTGGGTCAATCCTAGAATTCATTCATCACATTGTAGAATAGCTATTTTCCAACTTTTGAGGGCATGATACAAAATGAAATGCATTTTATGGCATAATCAAATAGTCATGCATATTCTACTTAGAAAATTGAAATTAAGATATTTGGAATAATATTTTCATGGACAGTATGCAATGAAATTGAGTCTTTTCTAATCTATTGTTCTCTATGATGGTGATTGGACCCCACTAAACTGATTTCATGACCCACAAATGGGCCGTAACCTGGATTATAAAAAATACTGCCATGGAAGATGAAAGGAATCCAAGAGTACTCTAAGAAACTAACATTTCTAATCACTATAATGAGCACTATTTATGCAGCAGTTATTATAATGGGAGTTTATACCATTACAAGATTATAGTGTGTCAACTGTATTTTGCAAAGATTTCTAAATGCTACAGATATTGGCCCAGTCGATTTGTAAAGAGTGTCAAGCATATTTTGGGCTGATGTCTCTGAAAGCCAAGAACATACATAATAAATTACATCCATTTCAAATTCTCGGGTTCATTATATTCTTCCTATGTGTTTATCCAAGGCAAGTAACAGACTTAATGATTAATTTTTATAATTATATTTAATTTTCAATTATGCAATGCACAGGAGTTATTTGTAAAGTCCAATTTCATTCTAAGACATTTCTGAGAACACCAACCATTAGACAGGAGAAGAAGAGAGCCAGGAAAAAAACCACTGGTCCATAACTCCACTGGGGAAAAACAAAGGCAGATGGGAAACCAGGTAGCTGTAGGAAAAATATATATTTGTTTCTGTTGACTTTTGATCTGTTTAAGTTTCTTGTATCTGAATTTCTTGTATCCAAATCTCAGTTCTATGGGATCATCATATGCTAAGGCAATGGTGTAAGCAACGACATGAACAGGAATGGCTCATTATCCCCATACTTTAGATGGACTTCTTTTCTGTAAGCATGCTTTTAAAAAATTCAGTGAGGCTGCGCATGGTGGCACACACCTTTAATCCCAGCACCCAGGAGGCAGAGGCAGGGTGAGTTCGAAACCAGCCTGGTCCACATAGTGAGTTCCAGGACACTGTCTCAAAAAAAAAATCAGTGAAGAAAGGAGAAGAAAGATCCAAGATCAAGTGGCTTCGAATGGTGACTCAGGTACTTCTGACAATCAGTGGCACCGCATCTCCCCTCACACTGAGGGAGGGCACTGATCCTGAGAGTGGCGTCTGACTCAATAGCTGTGCGCCCTCCTCCTCTACTCACCCTCCCTTCCCTGCCATATGCATACAGGGGCCTAAAACGCAGATTTCTTTAAAAAGGAATGGGATATACTTACATTAAAAATTGTCCCTTTAATCCTAGCACTCTGGAGGCAGAGTCAGGCGGATCTCTGTGAGTTCAAGGTCTACAGAGTGAACTCCAGGCCAGCTGGGACTAAAGAGAGACCCTGCCTCAAAAATACCAAATAATGATAATAATAATAATAATAATAATAATAATAAATAAATAAAAATTGTCCATTCTTGCCAGGCATGGTGGCACACTGGGGAGGCAGAGGCAGGCGGATCTCTGTGAGTTCAAGGCCAGCCTGGTCTACAAAGTGAGTTCCAGGATAGCTGGGGTTGCAGGGAGACTCTGTCTCAAAAAGATGAAAAAAAATTGTCCATTGTTTACCTGAAATTCAGCCTTATCTGGGAACCCTGTTTTTTTGTGTTATGTTATTACAACACAGTTTAACACCATTAATGCTTCTGCATGTCACATACCTTAAAGAGGGACCTTGGGAAAAGTAACTCAATGATCTGAGGTGCCCTCCAATGTCTTTCCCCTTGCCCTACCAAATCCTAGCACCCAGGAGGACTTCCCTTGGAGACCCACAGGCTTGCCTTCACAAACTTGCCTCTGAACATAGCCTCTCAGGAGCCTGCACCTGCCTGCATCCTTCACACAGAGCTAATCCTCCTGTCCCAAGCTCAGGAAAGGCCAGAAAACCTCTGCTTACAGCAGACAAAGGGTCCCTAGGCCATCTGGGAACGGAATTACTGCCCAGCTTTTTCATCTTTATTTTTGTTGTAGATCTTGGCTCAGTAAATAAAGTCAAACCTTGTGAGCACATGCATTGCTCACATGCTGACAACCAATGAATACATCATGACAACTGGCCTCTGAAACTCAGAAATTCTTTTTCTCCAGGGTTTATCTTCACTGGTGAGGAAGCGCATCTGAAACGTGGGGGGAGGGGGGGTAACTTTTACCTACTTTTTCTATAAAGCACTTTAAAAGAGAAGAGAATACAAAAGCCATATATTTCTCAGGAAAAGTGTTAAGGCATCAAAGAACAAGGGAAGTCTGAGAAATTGCCAAAGCCTAGAGGAGACAGAAGTGACCACTACCTGCATGTGCTTTTTTGGAGTAGAGGGAAAGAGTAACAAGTTAAAACCTTACAAAGTCCAAATGTGTATGGGCCAGAGGTTTTCTTTTTTTTAAGTGTTAAGGGGAAAAATAAGAAAGATATATTCTGTATCTAAGCAGGAGATAAATTGTAATTATAGATCTCTATAGGTCTTTCATGTTAAAAAGACAGAAAAGGAGATGGCAAATTATGTAATTAATTTTAAAGGTCAAGTACATATATATCCAAAAGTCCATGGCAGGCATAAGCAGTATCTCTATAACGTATTGATGTAGGTCACATGCGTATGAATAATAGCTGGTCACCATTGATCTGAAACGACTAAGACCACCATGGGGGAGCTAAACAAGAAGCGTAAGGTTCCTGAACTAAAAATGTTGTCCATTTTTGTGTCATTTTTTATGTAATTTCCATGATAATGCATTATTATACATATGTGGAAGATACCTTCTTTTTAAGATATGTTTGTTTTATTAAAAAAGTATTAAATATTTATTTATACATAGAGGGTTTATCTCTAATCCACTCCCATTCCCTGTGACTCCCCTTCTAACTTCAAGATCTCTACCTATCTTATCTATCTATTATCTATCTCAACTTATCTTCCCTGAACCTTGAATGGAGGGATATAATTTTTTTCAACTATAAAGAGAATGTTTGAAATAAAGCTGAAATGCAAAAAGTTATAGGAGAAAATGCTCAGATTACTAGAGTTTAAGCCCTAGAAGGCTTAGTGGCACATGTTTGTAATTTCAGAAAGAAAGGTAGGGACACAGATTGATAATTAGAACTCACTGGCCACCCAGTCTGGAATATTTGATGAGGCCCAGGCAGTGATAAATCCTGTCTTAAAAAAGAAAAAGTGACCCAGGAAGCAGAGGCAGGTGGATCTCTGGGAATTTAAGGCCAGCCTGGTCTAACATAGAGTTCTAGGCCAGTTGTGCCTACAGGGAGACCCTGTCTCAAAAACAGACCAAAAAGAAAAATAAAAGAGAAAGAAAAGGTGGAGAACACCTAAAGAACCACACTTGAGGTTATCCTTTGTACACACACACACACACACACACACACACACACAAAGCATGTATGTGTATGCATATAAAAATCTAAAAAGGAAAACTCAATAAGGTATAGTAAATTTGATTAGATAACAAAAGCATCAAAAAACACTGCATTCTAATTTGTTTTCATGTCAAATCATATCTTTAGGAGGTGGAAAGCTAAGAATAAAATACAAATGGATAATACCTTTTTAAAAATGAACTTCAAAGTTTGGAAGTGGTTTCTGATGCATGTCCCATTAAGCAGAACATGTAGAATTATTACACAAGGCAGCGCTGACTTAATAGGCAATTAATCTCACTTCCCAACTCACCTTGTTGTTTAAAAAAGTGCCAGAACAACAAAACTCCAAACATAGGTTCTAAAGTAGTTCATGTCTGATAGTTCAGAGAGTTTAGTCTTCACTGAGAACCAGCCTGGCTTAAACAGTAAATTCATGAATGTGTTTCATAGGATTTTTTTATGGCTTTGCTTTGAAAATATTTTTTGTTATTTGTGAAGTATTGCCATCCCTCCTTTCTGTGGAGAGCAATTTAAGGGAGAGAGAGAGAGAGAGAGAGAGAGAGAGAGAGAGAGAGAGAGAGAGAGAGAGAGAGGCTGGGAACTGATCCCAGAACCTCGTGCATGGTAGGCAAGCAGTATACCACTCTGCTATATCCACAGCCCACTTTTTTTGAGACAGGGTCTCCCTATAGCCCCAGCTGGCCTGGTATACACTATGTAGACCAGGCTAACCTTGATCTCACAGAGATCCAACTGCCTCTGCCTCCCAAGTACTGGAATTAAAGTCATGTGTCACTATGCCCAGTTTCCACTTTATTTTTTTTGATAAATTTTTATTGGGTTATGGGGAAGGGTGTTTTGTTTTGGTTTGGTTTGTTTTTTTGGTCTTTTCGAGACAGGGTCTCCCTGTAGCCTCCCAGCTGTCCTGGAACTCGATCTGTAGACCAGGCTGGCCTTGAACTCACAAAGATCTGCCTGCCTCTGCCTCCCAAGTGCTAGGATTAAAGGTGTGTGCCCCCATGCCCGGCCATGCTGGGTTTTTATCTGATTCAGCTTGCACCGGTCATGTGCACTTGACACCCATCTTGTAGATTCATATGGACAGGGCCCCTGAGAGCTTGTAGGATGCTGTTCCCATATTGTCTTGCATCCCCTCCCTGGCTCTTATAATCTTTCTGCCCTCTTTTCCACAATGTTCCCTGAGCCCTGGGTGAGTGAAGCTAAACCTAAGAGACCTATCCATGGGCCCACACTCTGTAGACTCCTAATCTCTATGGTTTGGCCATTCATGACCTTTTGAGTTCCTGGCTCCTTGTTGCATGAGGAAGCTTCTTTAATGAGAGTTAAGAAGTTAATTAATGTCCTCTTGGCCTCTTATAAATGTTGCTTGAGACTTAGGTATAGAGGCTGTATCGTAGATGTGTCATTTAGGCTTGGGCCATTCACAGACAATATCAGTGTGTGACCAGTTTCGGGACTCTAACAGTCTTCATAACTGGTACTATTTTTAAACCCTAATGCAGCCTTATCATTAATGATGCTAAAAGAGAGAGAGAGAGAGAGAGAGAGAGAGAGAGAGAGGCAGAGAGAGAGAGACATCCAAGTTGAGATTTTCTTCACTTAGATGAGATGCAAAGCTACTATAGTTCTTAAATATTATTCAAAGAGAAAGTGATGAAACATTGTCCAGAAGAGACCTACAAAGCCACAGTGTGTATTTGTCATCTATTTTCAGCATAAAGAGACCTAGGGCATCCCTGGGCTTCCCAGGCAGGGTAAAAAGTGTGAACAGTGCAGTATTTCAACCAGGAAATACACTGGCTCAGCTAAGGTTATAGCATTTTTCCTGTGGCCTTTTGGAGGCTTTTCTCTGTGTCTGGGCATTTTTAGTCTTCCTTATAGATCAGAGTTCCCAAATGCATTTTGGTTTTGGTGGACTATCTTATCCCTTTATTATAGTCATCAATGTGGATGTTGCAGAACAAATTGGTCATCAGTAGTTTGAGCCCAGGCATTGCCCCACAAAACAATGACTGCCAATACTCTCTATCATTATCCCAAAGCAACATAGCTACCATGAATTCAGCCCCCATGTGTGGGTTTCTTTTTTTTCCTTTTGGTCTTTTCGAGACAGGATCTCCCTGTAGCCCCATCTGTCCTGGAACTCACTCTGTAGACCACGCTGGTCTTGAACTCACAAAGATCTGCCTGCCTCTGCCTCCCAACTGCTAGGATTAAAGGCATGCACCACCACACCCAGCTTAGCCCCCATGTGTTTTACAGACTAAGAATCTCAGGCCAAAGATTTTCAAATAAATCATTATTTGATAAATCAGGGGCAGTAGCATGATTTAAGTCTAGATTGTTTCACTTCAACTCAGTTTCTATATATTATACTTAGGAACTTTGGGGCATTGGGGTGGTTAAGCTTGTCAACTTAATGGATTTTTTTTATCTTTTTGAGACAGGGTCTCCCTGTACCCCAGCTGGCCTGGAACTTGCCTATAGACCAGGCTGGCCTTGAACTCAAAGAGATCCGCCTGCCTCTGCCTCCAGAGTGCTGGGATTAAAGGTGTGCACCACCATGTCTGGCAACTTAATGGAATTTGGAATCACCCTAGAAACAAACTTTGGATATGTGTGTGAGGGAGTTTCTGGTGGGTTAATTGAGGTGGAAGGCCACCCTAAATGTGGGTGCAGTATTCCATGGGCTGGGGTCCTAACTGAACAAAAAGGAGACAGGAACTGAGTGACAGCGTTTGTCACATTTGCTTCTGACTGTGGCTGCAGCGTGACCAGACCTGCTCCAGCTGCCATGCCTTCCCTGCCATAGCCATCTCTATTCCTTCCAACTGTAACCAAAACAAACCTTTCCTCCTTCAGTTGCTTTTGTCACAACGAGAAGAAATGTAACTAATACAGAAATGTGCTTGATGCTTAGAAGTGCAGTCATTGCTGTGATGCACCTGACTTTGTGGTTCTTAGGCCTGTGGAAGAATTTGTCAACTTGGGCTAGAAAAGCTCTGGAATGTTATAAGCATAACTTCATGAGACCATTCTGGTGAGAGTTTGAAATATCAGAGGCTGAGAGAAATGAAGGCAGTGGTGGTTTGAGACGGAACAAGGACTCAGTAGTGAACTGGGTTAGAGGCAATTTGCATTATATTCTGTCAAAGAATATGGCTGCATTCTGCCTATGTTCTGAGAACTTGAATAGGCTGAATTTGAAATTGATGGATGGAATTGTTTAGGAATGGAACTTTCAAGACAGGACAGCATTCAGGCTGTGTCGTGGTTACTGCTCCCCATTCTCACCCAGATCTACAGTGAGACAGTGAAGAAGAAGAAGAAAAAAAAAAGTGGAGCAGAAAGGATCCGTGTTCTGTTCGGCAAGGAAAAGTGTGACCAAATTTAGTTACAGACAAACCAAGTAAAAAAGCAGCAGTAATTGCTGCCAGGTGTGGTGGCACACACCTTTAATCCCAACAGAGGCAAAAGCAGGCAGATCTCTGTGAGTTCAAGGCCAGCCTTGTCTACATAGCAAGTTCCAGGCCAGCTGAGGCTACAGGGAGACCCTGTCTTTGAAAGACAAAAAAAGAAGCAGAAATAGTAATTGCCAAAGGGAATAGCACCAGTTCAAGAGAAACTGATGTTCTGTGTACCGAGACAACTGGAAAAGTGCCAAAGGGCAAAGCCCCGCCTCCCGTCAAATGCTCCGCTTGGTAAAAATGCTGATTCCTTTGAAAGGAAAGAATATAAACTGAGAATGGCAGTACAGGTGTTCCCTGATCAGACCATGGCTGCCTAGGAAGGGTTGCTCTGGGATCAGCCCACAATGACCAATCTACCTGTGGCCCCATCCAGAACCAACAGCAGACCCTGGCAACATCAGTCACTTACTGAAGTTTTTACAGGCATAAAAAATGCAAGATTGAGGGGGCCGTGTAGTCTTGTGCCACAATTTCAGAGAGCTGCTGAGGTCAGGTGACATGTAGCAGAGTCCGAGTCCCTGCAAGGAGTCCCTGAGGGGCCATTTGTGTGAAGCTATGAAGGTAAAACCTAAGTTGCTATGGAGACCCCAGGATTTTAGAGATGTCAGAACCATGGCATGTCCACTGAGGAAAGTTGTATGCACAAGAGATCTGGCCCAAGAAAGAGGCTATGTGTGCTTACAGACAAGAAAGCTGGAGGCACGGGACTCCCCAAACCCTTTGGAGCCCAGATCATTCCATCATGAGTCCTAGATGACAGGCATGGAGCTGTAAGATTTGGTATCTGCTGCATTTCAGTCTTTGCCTGGGTCTGAACTTTCCTTACTATGTCCCAATTCATCTGTTTGGAATGGGAATGTTTATTCTGTTCCATTACAGTATGCTAGTTTTTTCTATGATATTATAAGGGTTCATAGTTAAGAAGAGACTGTACCTATACTTTTGAACAATGTTGTAACTTCTGAAGACTATGAGCAATTTTTTATTTGAACCGAATGTATTTTACATTATGAGGTGGACGTGTGCCTATGGGGACAGAGTAGAAGCTTCAGGCTTAAAAGTGATGTGTTTCAGTGTTGCATTGGCAAGGGAGGAGAGCTGTGCTGGTGAATCCTGTCAACTTGATAAGATTCAGAATCACCATGGAAACAAACCTTTGGGCTTGTCTGAGGTGATTTCTAGAGTGACTTAACTGAAGTGGGAAGAACTCCACTATGGGCAGCATCACTGCATGGGCTGGGGTCCTGGACTAAATGAACAGGATAAGGCAAGCTGAGAAGTAGCATTCATTGTTCTCTGCTTCCCAAATGCACACGTAATGTGAGACGCTGCCTCAGGCTCCTGTCACCGTGACTTCCCTGTCATGATGGATGGTCCCCTCAAGCTGTGGTCCTGCCCTAAGTAGCTTTCGCCAGGTATCTGGTGACAGCAACCTGATGCAGCTGCTTTAGAAGCTCCATGAGGCAGACTCACTGCCTTCTTCACAGCAAACACTTACCACATAGTCGTTTCATGTCAACAGATCTCTCCAATATACCCGAGGGACTGGGATAGGGCCCATGGCCAGTCCATCAGAATCAAAACATGTTAAATTTGTAAGGCTCCAGGAATTTGAAAATAATAATTTAAGGTTAAAAAAACCAGAAAACACCTAGTGTACACGTGAGGATCCAGAACATAGCACAAAATGAATGAAATCTAGAAAATGGCAGAAAACACTAAACTGCCTTAAAATAAAAATCAATTTTATGGCAATTTTATTTTCATGCAAACCCAAACAAATCTCAGAGTAATAACAGGACCTAAGGTGAACTCAAATCTTTTAACCTTTTTCATTTGTGTAAAGCTTTATAATTTTCAAGGCACTTTTCACAGAAGTTTTATCATCTAATCTCCATAGCTCTTTGGAATAGTTATCAGATAATTTGTCTCCAAACTTTCACTGGACATGAAACTGGAAGGTATTCATAATGATGCCAATACAGTTGGGATAAACCAAGAATGCCCAGGCAGGTTATCAATGCCCTGGCTGCAAGTGTTCCTGTTAATTAGGACGTTTCTCAAGAAAAAAAAATCTCTCTCTCTCTTTCTTTCTCTCTCTCTCTCTCTCTCTGTCTCTCTCTCTCACACACACACACATGTTCTCTATCGTTCTCTTTCTGCTTTTCTATCCCAGCATCCAACCAAATTCCTCATGAATAGCAAGAATTTAAGTATTCTTTATTGATAGAAGTGGGCCAGTTCTCAGCCTACTCAACCACTAAAAAAGGTCACATAAACACCCCAGGCACAAAACAGAGCATCCTCATCCTTGAACATGTTTGAGTAGACTCCGTCCTCGGGTCAATGATCTATAGAGTAGCAAAAACTCCTGGCTCCCCAGGACAACTGCACACTCTGAAAGACTTCCACTTTCTGGTCGCACCTCCCTTCCAGTTCTTAATTCCATGTGTTACTTCTTTTCCTCATCATAGAAGTCAAAATACAAAGCTTAATCCTCCCAAATTCAAAATAAAAACAAGAAAATAAAGCTTATTTATACAGAGCATTGAGTAAATTGTAGGCTTTTCTAGAAATATAGGCATGGATAGAAAAGAAGTTAACCTCTCAGCAATGCAAAAACCCTCTAAGTGAACAGCAGCCCCATGACTGACTTCCTGTGGCCCATCCACCCTGACTGGCTTAGCGTCAGGCCTTTCCATGCTTCTCTTTAAGAATGAAATTAGCCAGGCATGGGTGGAGCATGCCTTTAATCCCAGCATTTGGGAGACAGAGGCAAGCAGATCTCTGTGAATTCAAGGCCAGCCTGGTCTACACAGTGAGCTCCAGGCCAGCTGGGGTTACAGAGAGACCTTGTCCCAAAAAGACAAAAAAAAAAAAAAAATGAAATTGACCTATTTCTTTCAAATGGTGCAGGTCCTCCTGACTCTTATGCTTCAGTCCCTACTCTCAAGATTCAACTGCACTAAGCCTCAGCTTGTGTTTCAAGGCAGAAGTAGAATCCGGGTAGACAGACACCCAGGGTCCATTTCTCTTTCTCAGCACCATGTAGCCATTTCTGAGTACTAGTATCATCATCCTTGACCCTTTTCCCCAGAAACTAAACATCGTTTCATTTTGTGACATGCGGATGCCTCTGACTTGGTCCAAGAACAAAACTCAAGTATTCAGAAATCTGCATGTTGAGTTCGCTGCAAAGCCACCTCCTGTGAGCAGCTCTCCATTTGTGAAGAACACTTCATGCTGACTTCCCAGCAGGGCTCAGGATTCCTGCCTTTTCCTTCTGGAAGTACTTGAGGACGATGAATCAGCATCAATCACTGATTCAGGCACTGCCTAGTCTTAACTATGTAATCATGTGGACTGGAAGGAAAACAATTCTAAAATGAGTAATTTATATTAATAATAAAAATAATGATGATGATGATGATGATGATGGTGTCACTGCTAAGCAGTGTAGTGCACCAAACTCTTAGGAATCACGATTTTATGGGTTTGAGGGAAATTTTATGCCAATCCTATACATGTAATTATGGAGCTTTCTGGAAGTTGAGAGGGCATTTCTAGGAATCAGGGAAGGTAGAGGGGTTTAACAAAACATGAATCTTTCAGAATCCAGAGAGTGACCTGGGACAGAAATGTGTATGAAACCACATACACATTAAATCTATAATGGGGTATAAATGAAGCCTCTATCTGAACTCTTGGCCTCAGGACTCCTGCAGTGCACAGCTAATTCTCTGGCACAACACATAAATGGAATAGCTGTATGCTGTGCAGTGAACATCCAGTTAAAGCCATAACCCTCAAGCTAAATTATACCTTTGTCTCCCTCTGCCCATGTCAATATCAATAATAAAACTAGCATATAAAATAATAACAATACACAAGTGACCATGTTTCTGAGTATTAACTAATTTAGGCACCACAATACTACTATGGGGACAGGTAGTAACAGTACCATTCAATAAACTGAGATACAGGGGCTGGAGAGATGGCCTAGCAGTTAAGAGCACCAACCGCTCTTGCAGAGGACCCGGGTTTGATCCCCAGCACCCACATGGCGGCCGAGAACCATCTGAAACTCCAATTCCAGGAGAATTCCAGTTCCAGGGGAATCCGACACCCTCTTCTGACCTCCGCGGCATTGCATGACATGGGTGCACAAACTTGCATGCAGACAGTACATTGATACACATACAGAAATAAATAAAAAAATGCTGGGCGTGGTGGTGCACGCCTTTAATCCTAGCACTTGGGAGGCAGAGGCACGCGGATCTCTGTGAGTTCGAGGCCAGCCTGGTCTACAGAGTGAGTTCCAGGACAGCCAGAGCTACAGGGAGACCCTGTCTCAAAAAAATAAAAAAATAAAATAAAATAAACTGAGATACAGAGAGACCAAGCTTTTGGGCAAGGTCACACAGCCCAACTAGAATTGAGGTATGCCATTTCTAGACCTACAAGAAGGAAAAGACAGAAAAGTATAAAATAGCAGACCAGAAAAGAAAACTAAATACTAAGGTGGTATCAAATTGATTTACACTTTCTGGTCCCCAAAAGGCACAGAAATTAGACATTCAGAAACTCAAAAATAAAGACTGAAAGAGGAAAGATATGAAAATGTTGGAAGTCTGTTTAAGAAGCAGCCGGAATTCTGTCTTCCCCATTCCCCCACACCCACCAACTGAAAAGAAAGTAATTATTCTCTGAAGAAGCCCAAATTTTCTAGTATGGAGGACCAGATGCTGAGAGGGCTAGGCTACAGTTCTGAAGGAGGCTGAGGCAAGAAACTAAATAAGTTAATGTGTATTGGATGCTGAGAGCTCTGCCCCACAAATAAATGAGACAAGTGGTTCTAGTAACAAATCTTACAGGAACAGAGGATTCAACTTTATATACGTGTAATTTTAAGCAAAAATAAAGCACATATGGCCTTTACATTATACAGTAAGTACTCAAAGGAAGATATGGAATGAATAAAAGAAAAAGATTAAAAGGGAGGAAATAAATGTAATAATTCCAGAAAATGTCCCAGAAACCCAAGGCATAGGTTTCTGTAGAATCCTGCTGAAAAACAGCCATCTGGAAGGTGTATTTTATTCATCTAGCTGTAGGAACAGTTCCCTTTTTGACATATCACAAATAATCAGAATAACCAAAGATTGACTTTTTATTCTACTCCCTCAGTCTTTCATTATTATATTTTTCTCTACTTTGCCTATCATGCATTAAACAGGAACACTTTTACAAAGTTCTTTGTTAACAAACGGGAAGCTTGAGAAGTATTGGCTTCTCGTATTGCAGAAAGGGAACACAGTGAAGGGAACACATCATTTAAGTGAGTTAACAAAAATAAGGAAATACCATGGAGCTATACATGGTTATTAATCATAAACCATACAAGTTCATTTGTTCTTTCTACTTCTGTGTATTGTTAGGACCTAAGGACACAGGGGCAATGTTTGTTGTAGAAACTCTGGCACGTATCACCAGGGAGACTGGGCACACATTTAAATACCTGACTCTGTGAGGTTTTTATATAGCTTTAGTCTATAAAAGACTAATCTTAAGCTCCAAAAATGAAAAGTAGGAACACTTCTTCAAAGTGAGTAAGGTTCATGGGAAAAAAACAAGCCTAATGAGTAAGAGAAAAATCAAACCAAAGCTTTTCCTGTCTCCTGCCACCTCTAGCCTAGTAGCTAGGAAATAAAGGGGCCCAGGTAAGGGAGGGGCCCAGGTCTCCCAAGGAAGGCCATGATAGTGAAAGGAAAAGGACCTACCAACCCCAGAGTCATCAGGCAGTCTGACCAGTGATGACAGGTGACTGCTTTCCAGAACTCATGCAACTTGCATCAGTTGCCACCAGAGAACACCAAAGCTACGTCCTGTTATACCAGGCAGCCTAGGTGAGAGCAGCTATCCTCATCATGTGACTACGGCTCCTATGGAGGATATTCAGTGTCTAGAATGAGTATAGGCAACCCAGACAAATGCATACTCAATCCTCCTAAAACAACATTCCTAAGAACAATCACATTCTTACCATCTATGCGTAGTCATGTGCAGGAACATTTGACTCTTGCATTGCAAAGTTCACCTCGTCTTGCTTTTTTTTTCTTAGCCTCTACAAGCTTCGGTTCACTCAAGGGAGTATCTGAAGAGAACACTTCACTATAAGATAGCATCTGATTGGCACCCATGCTCTGTCAGAGAACCACTCCTAATATAAATCAGCGATTCTGACATGAGTAAGCCCTGGGGAATTTAGGGATGATCTGCACTTAATCCTGAGAATTTCGTTTCGTTATACAGGAAATTAATTGTGTGAAAGTTCAATGACAGCTAATCACTCACATTGATCACACCAGAAAGTGAAATGATGCTCTAGCTGGTAGCTTATCTATCTAGGAGTGGTCTACATGCAAGGCTTTATTACTTTATGCCTACTATTGAATTATGATTATTAATCTGGTAATAGTTATTGTCAAGAATATGACATTAAAAATGTTTGCATAGTGTTTTAGTATATTTTTATTTACTTTTTGAAAATTTCATATAATGTATCTTTACCATATATGACCTAACTCCTTCCCCCCCACCTTCTGTAGCCCCCACAAACTCCACTCTCCCACCCTCATGTCCTCTTCTTTTTTTATTGGCCTCACAGAGTCCAATTAGTGCTGACTGCATGCTCATGGGTATAAAGTCATCTAATAGGGCATGAACGCTGAAGAAAAATGAACGACTCCCTTCCCCCGAGGGGCCATCAATTACCAATAGCTCCAGCTGGAGCACAGCCTCCTGAGCCCCTCTCCCATCCATGCCAGAATTTTGACTGCTCAGACTTCTACAACTCTTGTCCAGGTCACTGTAACTGCTGGTGGAGGGATATAAATGCCATTTAAGCCTAAACACTCAACAATCACTTATTCTCAGGAGTCTCTGCATTGAATACTTCCTGTTGAAAAAGAGAGAGAGAGAGAGAGAGAGAGAGAGAGAGAGAGAGAGAGAGAGAGAGAGAAGTTTCTCTGACCAAGGGAGAGAATGACATTAATGTATGCATATAAATATAAATATTAAAAGGCAGTCTGACAACATCTCCA
This sequence comes from Rhizomys pruinosus, assembly GCA_009823505.1. Taxonomy (NCBI): domain Eukaryota; kingdom Metazoa; phylum Chordata; class Mammalia; order Rodentia; family Spalacidae; genus Rhizomys; species Rhizomys pruinosus. The sequence continues at coordinate 1,190,121 of VZQC01006291.1, read as the reverse complement.
TCCAGCTAAACCATCGTAAGAGATGCTCTCCTGGGGCCTATGAACGCCCTAGCCGGATTTTGACCAGGTTTACAGTATCAGTCAATTTTCTCCTGTAAAGCAGGCCTCAAATCCAACCACAAAGTTCTTGATTACTGCACTGGATACCTTTAGCTGTCAACTTGACACCCGGGGAATCGCCTCCATCAGACTGACCTGTGGCCATGACTCTGAGGCTTTTCTGGATTGTCGAGTGATGTGGGAGGGCCCAGCCCACTGTGGGTGGTACCAGCCCTGGGCAGGTTTTCCTGTATTTTATAAATAAGCAGGATGAGCACAGGCCAGGGGAACAAGCCAGTAAGCACTGTTCTTCCATGGCCTGTGCTTCAGCTCCTGCTTCCGGGTTCCTGCCCTGAGTTCCTACCTTGTGCTCCCTCAGTGATGAACTGTGACCTGGGAGATGCAAGCTAAATAAACCCTTTCCTTCCCAAGTTGGTGTCGGTCAGTATTTTTATCACCACAGTAGAGAAGCTAACTGAGACAGTGAGCCTCCTAACACCCATTCCGCTATTGTACCAGAAGGAGCCTCTGGGCCTGTAGTATACAGGGTCTACTGTTGGGTGAGCTCATGAATGACTTTTCTCCCCGCAGCAGCCTGCATAGCACCTTCCAAAAAAAATAGCCATCAGGCTGGGCGTGGTGGCGCACGCCTTTAATCCTAGCACTTGGGAGGCAGAGGTAAGCGGATCTTTGTGAGTTCAAGGCCAGCCTGGTTTACTTAGATAATTCCAAGACAGCTGGGGCCGCAGGGAGACCCTGTCTCGAAAAGTACAAACAAACAAAATAACAACAACAACAACAACAATAGCCATCAGAAAGAAAATTTCCAGGTCAGTTCCAACTTGATTTCTCTATGTCCTGCGGCTGACTTAGGTTGTATCTTCAGGAATAGGTTCTTTCCATTTAACTATGGTGAGCGGCCAAGAGCAACGGCATTAGCCTGTGCTGTCTGGGGGCCTCCTGACCAATAACTTTGTAGTTTCATGCCTGGTACAGATATTTCCATTTAAGAACCTATGTTTTATGGAAGAAGTCTTGACCACTCAAGCAGGGTGTACCTCACCTCAAACTCATTTTTTTTTTCATAATTTTTTTAGTAGTTTCCAAAGCAGTAGGTTCCCAGAAGGCTTTTTCATGTGCCCTTGCCTTTGGGTAGCCCACTCTGCACTCTCTCCTCAACAGCCATCCTCTCACCCCATTCTTGCTTAAACTTTTAGTCCCTAACATTCTCCCCCTCCACTTTCACGTTTTCTACTATCCTCCACAGGGCCTCTTCCCCCTCTTCCACTTCACGTGCCGTTTCTAGCTTCCTGACCACTAAAGAGACTCCAAATTAAGTGCACAGATCTAATGTATGGGGTAACTGTGAAAAGGCCCCCTGACTAGTAAGCAAGTCAGGAAATCTACGTATGAGATCAAACATATGTAGTGTTTGTCTCATGGGTCTGCATTACCTTACTTAGTAGAACATTTTCCAGTTCCATTCACTTACCTGCAAGTCTCATCATTTCGTTTTCCTTTAAGCTGAATAAAATTCCATTGTAGGTATGTACCACATTTTCATTATCCATTCCTCAGTTACTGGACGTCTAAGCTGATAGCCTTTCCAGCTATTGCGAGAACAGCAGAGATAAATATGGTATCTTTGTGAGAGACTATGGAGTCGTGTGGGTATATGGCCAGGAGTGGTATTGCTGAGCATTTGGTAGTTCTATCTTTAGCTTTGATTTCCATAGCGCTGCATCAGCTTACACTCTCACTGACAGTGGATAAGGATTCCCTTTCCCCACATCCTCACCAGCATTTGTTATCTATTTACTTGATGACAGCCATTCAGGACTGAGCTATGATGGAATCTCAAAGTAGTTTGAATTTGCATTTCCTTCATGTCTACTGATGTTAAACACTTCTGAAAATGTTTGTAGCCATTTGTATTCTAAGAACTCTCTGTTCAGTTCCTTGGTCTACTTTTTGTTGAGTTATATATTTCCTTGATGTTTAGTTTCATGAGTTCTTTGCATATTCTAGATATTAATTTTCTATCAACTATATAGCAGGCAAAGATTTTTCTCCCATTCTGTATGCTGCCTCTTCACTAGATTGACAGGTGTTTTGTTTTTGGTTTTGTTTTTGTTTTTTACTTTATAGAAGCTTTTTCATTTCATTAGATCCTATTTTTCAACTACTGGTCTTATTTCCTGAGCAATCAGAGTCTTATTCATAAAGTACCTACATTTGCCTTATGTTGTAGTGTACTCCCAATATTCTCCTTTAGCAGTGTCAAAGTTTTTTGTCTTATGTTGAGGTCATTGGTCCATTTGGAGTTGACTTTTTTGTGCAGGGTGAGAAATAGGATCTAGTTTCATTCTTCTACATGGAGATATTGTTTTTCCAGCAATATTTGTTAAAGATGCTGAATTTTTGGCATTCTGTCAAAAACCAAGTGGCTGTAATCGCACGGCCTTGTATCTGGGTCCTCACTTCTGTTCCATTGATCCACATATCTGTTTTGGAGTCAGTACTATGATGTTTCACCACGATGGTTTTGTAGTACTTTGAACTCAGGTATGATGATACCTCCAACAGTATTCCTTTTGTTCAGGCTTGCTTTGGATTTTAAGATTTTCTTTCTACTTCTGGGAAGAATGTCACTGGAAATTTTATTGGAGTTGCATTGACTGTGTAGATTGCTTTTGGAAGAATAACTATTTTCACAATATTGATCCTTACAGTCCATGATAATGGGAGGTCGCTCCCTCTTCTAGGCTCTTCCTCAATTTCTTTCTCCCATTTTTTAAATTTTCATTATACAAGATTTTCACATCCTTGGTTAGGTTTAGTGCAAGGCTTTGTTAGTTTTGGGGAGGGAGTTGTTTCTTTGTTATTGTTACTGTGAATGGAATTGTTTCTATGATTTCTTTCTCAGTATTTCATTGGCATATAAAAAGTCTACTGATATTTGTATGTTAATTTTGTGCGTTACCACTTTGCTGAAAATGTCTGTCAGCTCTAAGAGTTTTAGAGTCTTTAGCATCTCTTATTAATAGAATCACATCTGCAAGTAGAGATACATTGGTTTCTTCCTTTCCTATTTGTTTTTTTTGGTTTTTTTTTAGCTCATGGTTTCAGAGGGTGTCAGTCCATGGCTCTTTTATTTTCTTTTTTTCTTTTTACTTCTTTTTTTTTTCATTTTTTAACAATAAGTAATAATTTATGAGTACAAGCATCCTTCATGTAAAACCAATTTGCAAGCAGTTGTGCCCAAACCCACACAGCCCAAGGCTCCCACCATCCAGCTGGGGGTGGGGGGGCCTTGGATATACAATCAAGTTGATCAAATAAGTGTCCAGTCTATATTGCTGTAGTTTCACCATTCACCCCCATCGCAGCCCTTACATTCTACCACACCCCCTCTTCCACAGATTGCTCCCTAGGCTTAGAAAAGGGGCACAGGTGGACAGAAGCAAAACAGTCTACTTTCTCTGGAGCTGTTGTCTTGGACTCTGGTCAATTCTGGCTGTTTCCTTTCATGAGCTAACAGTTTATCCAGGAATAACCTTTCAATCCTACTAATGAAGCACAAGCAATTAGATATACAGGTATTTAAACAGTACTAATTGTTATGGTAGGTTACTTTGGTATAGACACAGATGTTTGGATGGTATGTTAATCCATGAATTACGTCTTTTCTATAAAATATGACAGGGTCTTATTGTGGTTTATAACATCTCCTAACCACTAGAGGATGTAAGCTTATGGCATCAGCTATGGGTTATTCCTCCAAGGAGAGAGTTAATAGCCAATTAGATTTGGGATA